>JAVLUX010000021.1:17874940-18144940 GCA_032164185.1 Moxostoma hubbsi
TAAACATGATGATGACATAATTTTTAATTTTGGAGGGAAATAAACCTACAAATAGCTTACTTATAGTTGCCTCTGTAGCAGGGATAGGAAACAGTTTTATAACAATGAAAAAAAAAGTACTTCAGATGATTGCTTGTAAAAAAATGTGCTCATGTTCAAATCTATTAACTTTCACTATCCTCAGTTATACTCAAATCTCCCATTCATTTTACTCAGAAAATGAATATAACCAAATAAACTGTAAGGAAAAATATAAAATACAGCACAAAAACAGTGATTTGCAATATACTCACACTTTAAATTAAACTGCCTGCGTATCTTCACGAATAATATGTGATATTTTATATGTACATAATTAGTTTAAGAATCTTGGCCACATTCGGCAACCAATAAATATAGGATAAATGACAACTGATTAGATTAGAAATCTGATAAAAAAAATTCTACACCATTAAATATGTAATATAACAGTCTCATTGTGTCTGCTCACAATTTATATGTCAGGAATTTAGCTCAAGAAGGGAATTATGATTAATTCGGGGAGTATTGAAAGGATTCAGGTTTATGTCTACAGTCCACACTGAGATGGTGAGACATATCTGTTAACTCTTTAGAGTAATACTTTTCTCATGGCCTTTGAAAATAATATAACAAATATGTAATATAAATATTGTTTGAGCATGGAGTGTAGATCTTAAGAATCAATTGATGAATTATTTAATCAAAATATACCAGTCAGCTTCTCTTTGAATTCAAACTAAACTTTACTGACTAAACTACAACATCAATTAAACTAGCACACACAGACAAAACATAACACAGATGAATGAAGTCCTTACACTATGCCTTTAGAACCCTTAATACTTCACTTAGTATGCTGTGCTTTGAGATTGGGTTTCTCAAATTATATAATAAAGATTCACCAGCACTTTTAATGAAAGTTTGGAGGAACCGTACTTGCATTACGTTGTTTGACATTGACATCATTGATGTCCTTTGGCATGCTTGTGGAAGTTTGTGTTTAGTTGGTCTTAAAGTTCTGAAGAAGTTGGAGGATCGATTTCGGCATGCTGGATTGTTGATGGAATGATGATAACACTCTGAACTCTAAGTTCCGAAAAGTGAGAGGTTACATTTTGGAGATGAGCAAGAGAAAATGGAAGAGAGAGAGAGAGTAGGAAGGAAGAACAGAAGAGAGAGAGTAAGTGAGTTAACCCTCTCTGTTCAGTCCAACCCTGAAAAGGCTCTAAGCCAAAAAGAAGTACATTTACGATGTCACACGATCATATGGTGACCATATGTCCTCTTTTTCGGACCTTAAAAATGCGTCTGGCCGGGATTTCTAAATTTGCGCAAATGTCCGGGATTCGGCTGTAGTTGCATTATGATGTGTATCTGGTCTAATACTTTATTGTGATTGTGCGCATGTGTAACACACTTCTCCACTGAGGGAAGGAAGACACAGGAACAGGGCTTCAACTGCACTGGTAAGACTTTTAATTCGTGCACTTCTACCAGATACAACTTCACTATAACTCTTCACTATAACTCTTCACTATAACTCTTCTCTCTCTCTCTCTCTCACACACACACACACACACACACACACAATGGAATAAAAATTCAATTTTTATGTTCAGTGGCAGATGTTTTAAGTTTTCTTCAGGAACTTTTGGATAAAGTCAGGGCCTTTTCTACCGTCAAGGCTTTTCGCAATGCTATATCGGCTTGTCATGTGGGAATTGACTTGAATACAATGGGTCAACACCTGCATTTGAACAGGGTGTCAAAACTTCCAGTCCAATCATGGGATCTGTCCGTGGTTCTGAACACGCATTCTCAGCCTCCCTTTGTGCCAGTTGAAAGTATTAAATTGAAGCTCCTTTTGCTAAAGGCAACTTTGTTATTGGCTCTGATGACCGTGAAGCAAGTTAGTGAAATCCATGCTTTGTCAGTTCATCACTCTTGTATGCACTTTGCGATGGAGTTGTCGAGAGTGGCACTTAAGACGAATCAAGCCTTTGTGTGTTGTGAGTGACTCCGTGTTTAGCTGTAAGCCGGTGGACATGCTGGCTTTTCACCTGATGCTCTTGTCAGAGGACAAGTGGCTTAACACTATAACTACCAGAATTCTATAACTACTAGAATGGCCATAGCGGTCATTCTGACCGTTCATACTAGACTGTACCAAATGTCATTTTTTTCATGTCATATTTACATTTGAAACTTCAATTGAGGTTTTAGAATGAAGCTTCTAATGTCTGTCGTCATATTTTATGACGTCATCACCCTAAAAATTTTAAAATCCTTGAACAAAATCCTCAATTTGAATAAAATAGAAGACTATGGATTAAATGGAGCACGGAGCGCCAAGCGAACGCAGATAGGCCTACATAATACGATCTTTTTTGTAACATATAATAGTGCTAGACTATACAAATATATATAAATTAGCTGCTAGACTGCCCCGGAAGGTGTGTGCCTCGCCATGTGTCCAGCAAGTTTTTTCATCACAGTAAAAATGTTTTTGAAAGTCTAAACGCCAACAAACATGGATTGAGGCAGAATATTTACAGTTTTTTACGATTGCTATGACAGATTTTTCAATACTTTTAACAATTTTCCAAAACGCTTAACACAGTTAGCGCTACACCCGTCTGTGTAAGCTATACTATTAACACATTTCTTGTTGCTTTAACAAAAAATGCATACAATTAACACAAATTTAAAATGCTTGAACTTCATTAACCCACAAGCTCAAACAAGACCAAAACAATGGATTTTTATTGCCAAATTTACCAATGATTTAACACTGTATGTCAGAACAGATAGCACCATGTTCTAAACCTAACCTTACAGGCTAAAGTCAAGGTAAACAGCTGTTTATATTGTGAATTGAAACACAAATATATCCCCTGTATTTTATTCTATTGTTACTGAGAAACATCTGATTGAATTATGCAAATATATAAATCACAGCAGATTCCCATCTAGGAAACACACTCAAGTGTTGAGGTCGCATGACCATATGGTATAATGTAAAAGAGGACCTTTTGGGCTGATCTTTTGTGGAAAGGGAACAATATAGAGCAACAAAAGAAAGAAAGAAAAATGTCTGCACTAGGTAGAGGAAGACGTATACCAGGACAAGGGAGAGGAGTGGGACAAGGATAAGGGCAAGGGAGAGGAGTGGGACAAGGGCAAGGGCAAGTGAGAGGAGTGGGACAAGGGCAAGGGCAAGGGAGAGGAGTGGGACAAGGACAAGGGCAAGGGAGAGGAGTGGGACAAGGGCAAGGGAGAGGAGTTAGAATGCATGGTGGCGCTCAAAGAAGGGCCAGAGCTAGGGTAACTAATGAAATAAGAGCTACTATAATAGACCATGTCATAAACCACGGGCTATCATACAGAGAGGCTGGTGAATGAGTACAGCCAAATCTCAGCCGGGACACGGTGGCATCAATTGTTCGGATTTTTAGAGAAACCAACAGGTAGGATATTGCTTCTCCTACTGCAAAGTGTAAATAATTTTACCATGTATTACAGTGACAGTGTGCCTCCGGTCTCTAATATGTCACTGTATTTTGTCCCTCTAAGAATTCATGAATGAAGAACAGGAACTTGCTATTGTCAACATGGTGATTGCTGACAATGAAATAAAACTGAAGGACATTCAGTCCAGAGTTGTAGAGGACAACCTTGTCTTTAGGAACATTGCAGCAATCAGCACAACATCCATTTCTCGGACTCTAGCTAAACACAGAGTCCAAATGAAACAATTATGCAAAGTTCCTTTTGAAATGAATGGTGAGCGCATCAAAGAACTCCGTCACCAATACGTCCAGGTAAGGTTAGGCAATACAGTCATTACTGTACTATACATTGTGTGTTTTGCAGTAAACTACTCTATTAACTTGGAGTACATTAGGACATACAGTAGATATACAGCAAAGCATTTACATAGACTGTGTCTGATTACTTTCAGAGAGTAATGGAGTTGGAGGCCAATCAAGTCCCACATGTAATGATCTACGTTGATGAGGCTGGCTTTAACTTAGCGAAAAGGCGTCAGCGCGGAAGAAACATAATTGGCAAAAGGGCCAGAGAGGAGCCAACATCACCATGTCCGCCGCAATCTCCAACGATGGTGCACTCCTGCACAAATGTGAGATTGGCCCCTACAACACCAACCGGCTTCTCCTGTTTTTAGAAGACCTGCATGAAAGACTTGTGCCAGAGGTAGAAAGGGGACAGGTGAGAGACCACTTGCCAATATACGTGATCACATGGGACAATGTGGCATTCCACCATTCCCGTGCAGTCACAGCATGGTTTGACGCCCATCCTAGGATGATATCCCTTTTCCTTGCTCCTTACTCCCCTTTCCTCAACCCCATTGAGGAGTTTTTCTCATGCTGGAGATGGAAGGTTTTTGACCATAATCCACAGGACCAAATGTCCCTCCTGGATGCAATGGATGCTGCATGCCAAGACATCACAGCTGAACACTGCCAGGGGTGGATAAGGCATGCCAAAAGAATCAGGTATGATGTGGATGAGAACATGTGGCCAAATGCAGAAACCGGGCAGATTAGAAGATGACTCTTTTTTTCTTCTTTTTTTTCTTCTTCTGGTGCTTTTTCTGTTTGTATATTTTGTATTTTCACATAATAAATGGCAGCTATATTGCATATTTTTGTTATCTTGCAGTAATGTCCTTTTGCAAATAAAGTCTTTATTGCAGCAATTCTGTCTCTGTCTTCGTTTTTTCATTAACCGTACATTCTATAAAGCACTCTGAGATGGGTCTTTTTTATTGAATTTCTGCAGCAAAAGACCTAAACCCAACAAAACAAAAATGTAGAGAGGCTTCAAAAGAAACTGCAGTGCAAAGCACAATCTATGATCAATACAATATACTGTCTGTTGTATAAGGGCATACCTGACACATATAAAATAATGCAGTTTCTGTAATTCCATCTGATGTTAGTGTTTTTATGACATGACATGCTATGATTGACTAAATCTTCCTGTTGGACGAGAACATATGTTAGTGTTTTGAAAAATTATTTGGTTTTGAGACATGTTTGCAGTGTTTTGGTAGACATAGTGTATTGTTGCTAGTGTATTATTGTATTTTGAAAATTAGTGTTGGAGTTTAGTTTACAATGTGTGATTTTGAGCATGAAATTAAATGTTTTGCCAATTGTGTTTTGTGGGTGTGTTGGTGCGTTAAGAGTTTAGGAAATTTGTTAAAAGTATTGAAAAAATTGTCATAGCGATTGTAAAAAACTGTAATTAGATAAAAACATGTTGTGAATTTTCATGTTTGAAACTATCTTTTTTCAAAACATGTTGACTTTTGGACTTTACAACGCTCTGGAGTTATTGGAAATATTTGGACAACACGAATCGGAAACAATTCTATGCAGCCACCACTGGCATCAAAATCCATAAATAAATTAATCTGTTATATTAATAATAAACACCAGGACATGAAATTTAAATTCTAATCAATGTGAAAATGTATTAGTTCATCGACAACCACAGAACTTGCTATTGTAGCTAATTACAGATACAAATTTGATTATATATATTCTATTATATTCTTTTTAAAATAAAAACAAATCAATACAATAGCTTATAAAAACATCATACACCAATGTGTATTTCAATGCATTGTAAAAACATTAGACATGTATGAAACACATATAGGCCTAACCCAAAACGGCCAAAACAGTTAATAAAGAATATGAACATTCGCTAAACTGTGGGACAATGAACTGATTTAGAAAGCAATATTTGTTTTACAGTGAGCAAAAATATCATGCTGTAAAACTATAATGAAAATATTATGCTGTAAAATCATTATGAACGAATTCTCCTGGGCTCACTCGAACAAGGCATCTGGTTGTTTTGGTGGCAAACACCGCACATCATTCACTGATGCTTGTGGATCGATTACTCAGTCAACACAGGTAATCTCTACCTTCCATGTGCAGCTCCCACACACTACCTTTTGACATTTGTCACAAGTGTCCTTAGTTTTGTTTATCTTGCAGTTTTTCTGCACTTGGCACTGCCTTCCCCTCTCTATCTGCAGCTGCTCCTGCCCGGGTCCTCGCACCATCAGCTGTGTGGCTTTTGCTCTCATATGGCTGTAGCGAAGTTCATTTGCCAGTCACATTATGAAGTTCCTCTGTGACATTCTCTCATTTATGCATTTCTTGAACATGATGGAACCATTTATCGCAGCCAGGTCAAGGATATTATAAAACACAGCCACTGGACATCTACGTGTGGGTGCTTTCACAGAGTATTTCCTCGCCATTTGATCTAGCACATCTACTCCGAACTTGGTTCTGTTGTAGTATGTGACTGTCTCTGGTTTAGCCTTTTGGCCACTTGTGATGGCAACAGCTGTGTGGACAGTGCTTTCCTTATTTTGCACTGATAGACTGTGAGCTTTGCATTGTCACTTCTCAGCACCTTCTCAGCACCCTTTGTTCCTTTACGTAGCAAACACATTTTATGGTCAAAATGACCATAATGGCCATTCAAGGTAGAAACACTCAGAACTCTTATTTGTTTTGAAATTTTTATAAAATAACAATGTTAGAATAAAATATACACACATTTAAGAAAAGTCATGGTCCTATGGTTATATGGGTTATTACATTGCAAAATGCAAAATTTAAAAACGGTCAAAATGACCGCTGTGGTAGTTCTAGTGTTAATTGTCTGCGTCCAGTTCGTACTCTACATTTGCACGTGAAGAGAACTAAGGCATTTAGGAAGAGTAATCTGCTTTTTGTTTCTTGGGCTGATTTTCATAAGGGCAGACCCATATCACGACAGTGTCTGTCTCATTGTGTAGTGGAGGCTATTATATTAATTTATAATAGTCTGGGGTTGCAACCTCCGGTGGGCTTGAGAGGCATTGCTACCTCGTGAGGTATGTGGAGAATGAAGAAGAGACTTATGGCAGCGTCTTATATAGGGAAGTGGGGCTTCCTTATCACTGCTGTGATTGGTCAGTCGGTTGACAGACATGGTGTCATTGCTTCAAGCATCTGATTTGACTGAGGCGAATCCCATAGTGAGATACCTCACTACTGTTATCAGAGAACTGGGGCTACATAACCTAAAGTAACCATCGTGGTAATGAGTGGAGCTTGAGCCTAGGTTGATCACCAACACTGAGAATTCAACACATTTTTTCATCCATTGAGCAATTGCTGTGATAACCATAGCATGGTGACCAAGTTGCACTCTGAAGTGCTTCCCACCAGTATGTGTTTAGCATGCTAATGTAACGAGATAAATATTATAGGTTGAGGGTTCTTTAAGTAAATCCTGCAATAATAGGATTGCGCTTCTTATTGGCTGCGCTGGTGGCGCTAAAGGCCACTGTGTTCGAACGATCTGCAGCAGAGCTAAAGAGAACTGCTGTGGGTGAGTCATTTCTGTGGTCGTTCCACACTAAAAGTTAAAAATATATAATTTCATATCAAATCTTTGACACTTTATAAAAGAATTGCTCACAGTAGACACTGATTGATTTGTAGAGAGTGTTTTCTGTTTATATTTATGGGTATTTTGATCGTTTTATGTCCGTTTGGATGCACTCTACGATCTTTCTATCTGCATCATTTTCCATGTGCTTTCTAACGAGGTGAAATGTATTTTGAATAGGTGGAGCTTAAAAAACAGTCCGACTTACTATTTTCTCTCTTTCACTGCTCTGTGTGCAGGTAAATGTTTTTAATTATATAGTGTTTAAAAATTTAATCTGTTCATGTAGTTGTATTATCTGTGTTAAGAAATATTGGGTACGAATTGTATTTTATAAAGTACTTAATTCATTGGTTTACTGAAAAATACCAGATGTTATCTCCATTAATTTCATACATTTAAGAGTAACAAAGTGGATGATGTAAGCTGTGTAATCAGTTTTATACGATCACAAACCAAGACGTTTAAGAAGGAAAAGACAACACTGAATTGTTTACAAAGTCTGTAATTTTTCTGGAGAGATTATTACTTTTCAGATTTGTTTTATTTGTTTACTGTTTTGTTAAGTACAATATAATGTGAATGAGTAATGTTTACTGTGACACTGAGAGCAGCAGAGCTAAAGAGAACTGCTGTGGGTGGAGCTTAAACAACAGTCCGACTTACTATCTTCTCTCTTTCACTGCTCTGTGTGCAGAATAAATTCTAATATCATCCATGTTCTGAGTGTGTGTGCTGATGAAGGGTGGGAAAAACTGGGTCAGAGAGAGAGAAAACAAAAGCAAAGTTCACACTAACATTTCCTTTCACTAGCTAGCATATCATTGAAAGAGTTTCGTATGAGTTTTTGTTTTATGTACATTTTGTTGGGCTTACTTGATTCAGTTAGGTGCCCTCAACTTGAAGTGTTTAAACTGAAATTACATGGCAATTTAAATGTAAGAAAAATGATTTCAAACATGTGAAACTACTGTACATGATCAAATCAAGTTCAGCTAATGAGTTATATTTTTTGAGTGTACAATTGCTATTTGTGATATTGGCAGCTTTCTTTGTGTTTACTATATATTTAGTACTCTTTAAGTTACTTATTAAATGTAGATAAACTTAAGTAATTAATAGTCACACTACACTGCATTTTTAATGTTATAGTGTAATTATATCAGTAAGCATTATGTAATATTAATGATAATTATACTGTAACTGTACCTTGCAATTATATTCTGGAGCAGCTTTCACATTAATTACACATTGTTATTGTAATTTATCCTGTTTTTAATTGCACTAGCTAGTCTATATATATATAGACTCAGTCTTGGTCTTGACTTAGACTCTAGAATTTTTTTTTCGAGGCTGGCTGAGTCCATGGCATTTGTGATGCAATGAAAAACAAACAAACAAAAAAAAAAAAAACAAACAAACGAAAAATAACGTAACATAGGATGACCATACATACTTCTTTTCCCCAGAAATATCCTCTTTTTCAGACATTTCAAAATTGCCTCTAAATGTCTGGGATTTGGATTTGAGATTCAGTTTTTTTGAATCTCAGGATTTGAGATTTGAGATTGAGAATAAGATGACCAGTTTTGCCACACCCAAAGCACTTAATTGTGGAGTCAGATGTTGCAAAAACAAAATAATCAAATTCATCTACTTTAAACTTGAAGACAAGTTCAAGTTCATTCTCACCATTATTAAGAATCATATAAACATGTCTCCTAAAAGAGACTAGATGTTTCATTAAGGCGATTTGCAACCAAGAGGAATTTTTTTAATGGAGGAGAACAATTTTCCATTACACGACATTTCCTTAGCAATTAAATCGTCACAAAAGGAGATACATTGGAAAGTACTATTTTCTTATAGGGTGTACTTAAAGGAGGTACCAGTGTAAGTGAACCTTTTATTACAACACCTTTTTGCACAATTTTATTTGCCTTCTCAACAGTACAAAGAAACAGCACAATTGCGATCGTCACAGTTACTGTTGTAACCTCCGTTCCCTGAGGGAAGGAACAAGACGTTGTGTCGAATGAACTGACACAAGGGGTCTTCCTTGGGAGCCTTGCGTACCTCTGAACTTGAGAAAAGGGAAATGAGAAATCGGCAGACAGAATTTGCATGTCCCGTACCCGGACATACGGGTATAAAGGGAAGCAGGCGTGAATCTGTCAGTTGGGTTTTTGTACTGAGGAGCCGAGAATAAGGCAGGGTCGTTTACAGTGGTAGGTCTAGTGCCATGGCAGGAGGGATACAACGTCTCGTTCCTTCCCTCAGGGAACGGAGGTTACACCAGTAACCGTAATGTTCCCCTTCTGTCACTCACTCGATGTTGTGTCGAATGAAGTGACACAAGGGGTCCCATTCAAAAGTGCCACACACTAGTCAATGTTACTTGAACTGCCAACACAGGTGTAAGCAGGCTGCTGCGTGCTAGAGGCAACTGTATCGGCTCCATATACCACTCCCCAAAAGAGATGTCATATACAGACCTTAGGTTCCCAGCACCCCTGAGGGGGGAACAGGTGCTACATGACTAACATTGGAGTAAGCCCAGCAGCCATGGCCTTTTCTCTCTCTTTGTCTCTCGCATAGAGTGTGAAGTGGCTGGGGTTATCTTAGCGCTATGAAATGCGTTGGGGAAGGCGGTCTTTGCCGGTCCTATCCCTTCAGCGGGAAAAGACCCTGCGGAGGCCACATCCTGCCCAGACTAGGGGGAGGTAACATGTAGCAAATACACCACGAGGGTTGTGAAGCCATACATGGTAGGTCCTGTCTGATCAGGGAGGAGCTCTACAAGCACGGTGACCAGGGGCAGTGGGACTGTGGGACTGTGAATTACTCCCTGTGATGTATTTTCCGTGGTACGGTCCACCGTCAGGGGGACCGTACCACGGAAAATACATCACAGGGAATTACCTGAAAAGGGAATTAGGCCTGTGGCCCTACCCCAGTACAGAGCACCTGTGGCTCGTAGTGGGTCTGGACGCGAATTGCTCAGCTGAATTCGCAGGCCAGAAGGCTAGCGAGGAGAACATCCAGGAAGCGACGCTTTGTGGCTAACCTGGGAGAGAAGGCGCACTGGATCAACTTGGTGAAGGGCGCTGTGTGCACTACGACTATCACTCGCACTCACACTCACCATGCTCCACTCGCTCAACAGACGCTCACGCATGCGCACGATAGATAGAGAGAGAGATTATTTAACATTAGCCAATCATTGGCATACAGTTCACAGCAATCCATTTTGCAAGTTTATTTGTCAGTCAGTCAGAGATGTATTATGAGGCCTCGTCTAAGGACCTGTCAATGTACACCTGCATCAGATTTATGCTTGTTGAGCATCTCACTTTGGTTGCATCGTGCCATAAAAATACCATTTTTAGATCACTGTGTCAAGTCAAACGTAGTTTAACACTTAGAAAAACATGTCTTTAGATCCCTTAGTTCGGATTTGTGTTTTTAAGAACACATCCTTGTGTTGTACTGTCTGGTTTATTCTCTGTAGAAGATGCGCTTTGCCTATTACTGCTGAAGTTTTGGTTACTTCCCCCTGTGTTTGGGGTGTTTGCTGTCCATTTCTGCCATTTTGTGGTCCGTTCTGCATAACGTGGCAGCACATTGTTGCTTATCGCGACCCATTCCGCACATTTCACGGCCAAACCACTCGCCCACTCGGTTCTGCCCATCGACATTATGATGTTTTTTAGGCCCCTTTTAGGCCCCTGATCGGCCTAAAAGTGTGTCGGCCCACCGGGAAAATGCCCAGTATGCCAAAAATTCAGAGAAGTAAAATCTTTTCAGCAAACAAAGTAATTAAATAAGCTTCAATTAAATAACTTTATATAGCAACAAAACAACTATTGGGGCAGGAGATATTTTGTGATTTTAAGCAGATTTTGATACATTTACTATAATCTAATTAAATCTAATTTTACTTTGAGAAGAAAGAGGCAATAACATGGGTTTTCGTGTATAATTTAGCATGTTTAAGTTGTGGGTTTCAGTGCACAAAGTGAGGTTGCTTTGCACCCACAGAGCAGTGCCTGAAATGTCCATGCTGGATTTGCCCACACATCTCATGTTGTATCAGTGGGGGAGATCACACACAGTGGCACAGTGTCACCATAGGAACTAAGAATTGACAGTAAAACACAGTGGGGATCATACTCTGATTAGAATCAGTACAGAATTCCTGTCTCTTACCAAGAGCTTTCCTCTGTGCCTAAGAACTAAACTGCAAAGCTGAAGATTTTCGTTTCATGAAATGATAATTGAATGTTAATTGAAATTTAATGAAATTAGTTAAATGTTCATTTGAATTATAGAGACTTTGGTTGTGTAGTCAGATGTATTCATAACACAATTTAAGGTGTAGTATGATCTGTATGGTTGAGATTTATGCATTCAATATAACTCTGAAAGTCAGATTTTCCAATTTCCTACTTGGCAACCTGTGCAGACATATACAACTTCACAACAAATTGCAGACGTATGTTATCACACAAACAAGGCGGCACACAGGAAAGAGTTACCATGCGACTATGTTGGTAAATGTTGTTTTACACATGCAAAACAAATGCTAGCATAGCATAGCAAAATTTACTCTATCCTCAACAGGATATACTGTTTGGTCAGGATACTCCATCCTTCTCTTGTTTGCTGAGAGACTTTGAATTTCTTTAGCTCTTTAGCTACATCAAATACATTTTTGAATTAAGGTTTCTTTGTTAAATAAAAGCCAGCACATGCTAAACCACATTAAATCGGAGTGCAGAAAAGATAATGGGTTGAAAGTAAACTCATGCCCTATGATAAGCCTTTTATTATCTTAACATACCTCCTAGCTATACAGGTCATTAGATGAGTGTAAAGATGATAAATACAAATGCAAAGACTCTTAAAATGGGTGTTCTTTTAATAACCCCCTCTATCCACCTCTGTTTAAAGATTAAGCTTCAGATTTCCCATGTGGCATGTCATTATGCCATTATGTTGAGAGCTCGATATTATGTGACAGTGAATTTTAATGTAGAAAAATCTCCAAGCAGAAAAGAGTTTGCACGGAGTCTTTGGAAGAAAAAAATTAGGCACAGTATGCGTTCCCACAGTTCTGAGATCTTTAGAAGAAGTTTATATCTCATTGCAAAACAATACAACCTGTCCATGCCGGAAGGAGAGAGAGAGAGAGAGAGAGAGAGAGAGAGAGAGAGAGAGAGAGAGAGAGAGAGAGAGAGAGATTTAATGCTCTTTATTACAAATCTACATAAAACAATTCACAAGGTACAAGGTATAAATTAAACAGAGAATAAACTTACAGTAAATGTGTAAAAAATAATTCATCTTCAAACATAGAACACAAAGCTTCTTTACTACACCATTTCAGTTCAAATGTAATAAGATCATCCATAGATTTATAAAAATTAAAATCAATCAACACTCTAGACTTTATAAGATTTGAAAACAACACCATAACATTATGTCCAGGCCTATGTTCAATCATGTTTTTCCTGCTTGAATAGATAGCAAGTTTAGCTTGACCCAAAATAAAATTAACTAACTGGCAATCAATCCGTCTATTCTGTACATATTTTGCACCCAAAACAAATATTTCTTTGGAAAAAGTTTCATTAAAAGCATCAAAAAGATCTCTTAACACACCAAATAAGGGCTTTAATCTACAGCACTCCATAAAAGCATGAAAAACAGTCTCTCTTTTAAAACAAAAAGGACAATCAGAGCTCACCTCAGGATTTAAAACGGAAATAAAAGCATTGACCGCTATTGCCCCATGGAGAACTCTCCATTGTATATCACCTACTCTCTTTTGTAACGGTGGCTTGTACAAGACTCTCCATTCAGGCTTAACATCATCATCCAACTTTAAAAAAGAACGCCATGGTGTATCCACTTTGTCATTTAAAACTTTCTTGTTAAAAACCCCAACACAAGCTTTGTACAAAACTTTCCCCGTAACTGAAAAGAAATCCAAACACAAAGATTTTCCAGTTTTTAAAAACAAACCCATACACTCATCAAGTTTGGGAGACAGATAAATAGTGGGAAAAGGATCTTCAGTGTTTGGAGTCTCTCCTCCTGTACAATAGTCTGTTAGTAATTGTCTCTCTTCCTTAGAAAGAGAAGACTGCCATTTCGCCATCAATTGAGCAACTATTCGAGTTGAAGAAATTCCCAGATGAGAAGTGGTTTCGTCAATGTTCGTGAAATTAGGTCCAACCACATTTAGCAAAAGTCTTAAAGTGGTGATCCTAGCTTTGCAAAGGATATTATTTAGTCCAGGAAAACTGTGTCCAACAGCAGAAATATCCAAGCGAGCTCCATATACTATGGGTTCATTTAACAACCAGAAGATTGACTTCGTACATGGTGTCCTTTGATGATCAAAAAGACTCCACACTTTAAAAAGATTTCGATAAAAGATTGGCATATTGGAGGCATCCAGCTTTAGAGGGTCTAACAAGAAGAGAGATGTGTCCATCTGTAGGCCTCCCAGGCTCCGTAAAATAGCACATGCAGTCACTTTCCAACCACAGTCACATGACCCCGAAAGAAACCTTTGTATAAATTGCAAACGGAAAGCTGCTGTTCTGCTTTGCAGGTTTATCAGCCCCTGTCCACCTTCTTCTTTAGGCAAATATAAAATGCTCTTTGTAATCCAATGCAATTTATGCCAGAAAAAATCCACCAGTAAGGCTTGAATTTCAATCAACATTTTCACAGGTGGATCTATACATGCAAGCTTATGCCAAAGAGAGGATGCAATTAAATTATTGATAATTAAAGTACGCCCTCTATAGGACATGTTCGGGGCCAGCCATTTCCATTTGGCTAAACGACCTTTAATCTTTTCAACAATCCCTTCCCAGTTTTTCTGTACTGTGTCCTCATCTCCTAAAAAAACTCCCAAGTATTTTAAACCTCCTTTACTCCAAAATAAACCATCAGGAAGGCTTAATTCCACTCCAGTCCATTTTCCACATATTAAAGCTTCACTTTTGTTCCAGTTTATTTTAGCAGAGGATAAAACTCTAAAATCCTCAAGTAATTTCTTTAAAAACTCTATATCTTTTTGACTATTGACTATTACAATCACATCATCAGCATAAGCGGATAAATAAATGTTACAGTTAAAACCAGGTATATTTACACCAGTCAAATTTGCTCTTATCTGCTGCAATAACGGTTCAATGGCTAATGAGTAGAGCATTCCCGATAGCGAGCAACCTTGCCTAACACCTCTGCCAACCTTGAAAGGAGTGCATAAGCCACCGTTCACTTTCAGCACACTCTCAACATCAGTATACAGCATCTTAATCATATCCACGTAATCTTGGCAGAAACCAAAAGCTGCTAAAGTTTTCCATAGGTAATTATGTTCAACTCGATCGAACGCTTTCTCTTGATCCAGAGAAAGCAACGCACAGTCTAAATTAAACAGCTTGGAGACTTCTAGGATGTCCCGTACTAAAGAAATGTTATCAAAAATGGACCTACCAGGAATGCAGTAGCTCTGGTCCGGATGAACAATTTGCTCCATTACATCTACCATTCTACTTGCCAAACTTTTTGAGAGCAGTTTATAATCTGTGCAAAGCAGCGACACAGGGCGCCAGTTCTTAATCTCTGTCAGGTCTCCTTTTTTCGGGAGGAGTGTAAGAACTGCTCTACGGCAGCTCAATGGCAGCCGCCCTTCAGCCAAGCTTTCATTTAACACCGCGAGCAAATCCTCCCCCAACACGGTCCAGAAAGACTTATAAAAGTCTACTGGAAGACCATCGATGCCAGGAGCCTTCCCGGACTCCATGCCCTGAAGGGCCTTGTACAACTCCTCTAGGCTCATAACCTTACGGAGTTTCATATTGGCGTCCTCAGACACCTGTGCCAAGTTTCCAAGAAAGACATTGTCAGAGTCAGGCTCTGCAACACACTCACAGCTGTACAGCTTCTCATAAAAACAAACTGCTCTCTTTCTAATATCAATGGGATCGGATAATAACATACCAGATTCAGAGCGTAGTGCATGAATTAATCTTTTCTGTCCATTCTTTTTTTCCAAGTTAAAGAAAAATTTTGTAGGAGCATCCAATTGGTCAACATTCTGAAAACGGGACCGAACCAGAGCTCCTTGCACCTTAACTGCTAAAAGATCACCAAGTTGAGTTTTTTTCATTGTAATAGCTTCCAAAACATCTCCCCCACCAGTTGAACTAGCTAACTCCTGTAACTTGACTATTGATGTCTCCAAGTTCTTCATAGATTTAGATAACTGTACAGTAATACTTCGAGTGTGCTGTTGACAAAATTGTTTCACTTGAACTTTACCAAAATCCCACCACTGCCTCAACGACTGGAAAGTATTCTTTGTAGCTCTAAAAGTTTCCCAAAAAAATTTGAAATTTTCCTTAAACTTTTTATCATTTAGCAAAGAACTGTTAAAATGCCAATAAGCACTATTTGGTCTAATAGAGTTCAAAATAAAAGAACAACACACCATGCTATGATCAGAAAAAACAACAGGAACAATAAAACATTTGCTAAAAATACCACATTGATGTTTAAAACCATAAAATCTATCCAACCTAGCAAAAGAAAAAACATTGTCACGGGTATGAGACCAAGTATACTGTCTTAAATTACCATTAACATGTCTCCATATATCGCACAACTCATTTGTTTTGATTACTTGGATAAGTCTCTTCCGAGATGGCTCATGGGGCTCAATGTGATTCCTATCAATAGTTTGTTCAGTGCAATTAAAATCTCCTCCCAGAAACAAAAACTCTTCACTGTCACACTTTTGCAAGGCTAAATTGAGAGTATTTAAAAACAGCATTCTTTCAACTCCTGAGGTTGGGGCATAAACACAAATAAAAACAAAGACATGATTTTCAAAGAAAGCTCTAACCTTTAAGAGTCTACCTTTTATAATCTCTTCAACCTCATACGAAATAGGTTTGAAATTTTTAGAAAATAAAACGGCAACTCCTCCACTGCTAGCAGTGTTGTGACTTAAAATAGAGATGCCATCCCATTCTCTTTCCCAATCTGCAGCATTCTTGGAATCACTGTGGGTTTCTTGAAGAAAAAAAATGTCTATTTTTTTCTGTATAGACATTTCATATAGCATTACTCTTTTTTTCACATCTCTTGCTCCGTTTACATTGGCTGAGGCAACACTAACTTCACCCATAGAGAATAAATAACAAACCAAAAAAAGAAACAAACCACTAATTATCATTAAATTAGCTTTTTCCACCACCATCATTGTCTATTTCAGTATTGAGTTTTCTCACCAGCTTCTTTAACCTGTAAATTTCCTTGTTGGAAAAAAAACCTTCAGCCATAAAACACCTTGTCTTCTCAATAAACTGTCTAAGGTCAGGAAAATACTCGTTCACTCGTACCCCTCTTTTATTTTTCGTCGCTTTAAGAAACAGTTTTATATCTTCCACTTCATAATTGCGACTCACGCATTCACTCTGTGAAAGAGAGATACTACAGTCTGATTCACTGTCACTCTCTGTGTCTACCTGGTCCTCACATTCACCTACATCTGTTCTTTTTACAGGTCTCAAGTCACAAGTATTATCACTCTTCCTTCTTTTTAACGGTACCTTAAACAGTGTATGTTCTGCCTCAAAGTCAATGCCATCATTCTCACATAACTGCTCAATCAAAGGCTGTCTTTCTCCCTCACACTGTAGGATCATCTCAGACACCTTATCGTTACTCTCCGAACAAGTGATTATTCGATTTGTCACACTGAGTCCATCGTCAAAAGATCCAATGGACTCCGCATCAACTATTGATTTGTTCAACGACCCTTTCTTTAAAATAGTCTCAGCATTACCCTGAATTATCGCTTGCGGCTCTGTTGCGATCGCCTCAGGTTCTGCCCGTTCTGCCGCGAGCGCGTCTGGCTCTGAACTGT
The DNA here is from genome assembly GCA_032164185.1 of Moxostoma hubbsi. Taxonomy (NCBI): domain Eukaryota; kingdom Metazoa; phylum Chordata; class Actinopteri; order Cypriniformes; family Catostomidae; genus Moxostoma; species Moxostoma hubbsi. The sequence continues at coordinate 17,892,408 of JAVLUX010000021.1, forward strand.
CAGTTTCAATGGGTTGATCTGTCGCGGGTGGCGAGACAGTTACATCATTTGTAATTTGCTCTGTTGCTACTGTTTCCCTATTATCAGGGCAATCACGAATCAAATGTCCCACTTTACTGCAACCAAAACATTTCATTTTCCCCGTTGTTGCAAACACAACATAGTCAAAGTCGTCGATTCGGAATTTAAACGTAAGGTCTAGTTCAACGTCGTCTTTCACAATCATGTAAGCGAAACGCCTAAATGAAACTATATGTTTTAACAATGGAGATTCACAGCCAATCGGTATTTTCTTTATTGGAGACACCAATTTGCCATGACGGGAAAGAGATTGTGTTAGTAGTTGGTCACTGATAAACGGAGGAACATTAGATAATGTCACTTTTTTAGATGGCATTGATAAAGGGAGAACAGGTGTAAACAAACCATCAATAATGATCCCACGCTCAACTAACTCATTTGCTTTGTCTATATTATTTAAAAATATAACATTAGCATTGTTCATTTTTGAGGCTGACAAAATGCACTCATGGCCCACAACTTCACCTATTGCTAAACAACAATCCTCCACACTCACGGCAGCCGCCACCTTAACTGCATGACGCCGCGTGAGTGCGTTCAAAACTCGCGAATCCGGGACCGCCATGCTTCCTCAAGGGCAGGTAGCACACGGCCCGGGTTAACACAGACTAAACTAACTAAACAAAACAGAAAACAAACAAAAAAGAAAAAAGGAAAAGATAGAAAAGAAAACTGAGGGTGAAAAACTAATTTTTAGGCACGGCAGCCACAAAATTGCATTCACACTCAAACCACGCTCAAAACTCACCATACGCTCTCCACACTCACCCAGCAAAACGCTCACGCATGCGCACGAGAGAGAGAGAGAGAGAGAGAGAGACTTAATTTCTTTATTGAACCATTTACCTTTTTACCTCAATATCTTAAACAAACCACTAAAATTAATCTACAAATACACCCAATTCATTAAAATAAAATAACATTTTACAATTTTAAAATGAACACATCGTCTTCTCCCATTTGACACAAAACCTCTCCCACAAACCAAATATCAGAAAAAATTGCAATATCGTTAACCAATTATAAATAGGTATGTTTATACCAATATAACCAATTAATAATAGGTATGTTCAGTCTTTAATGTAGCAGTTATTATTCCTTTCAGTATCTTCTCTGCATCCACTGAACTCATACCCAGCATTTTATTTTTTCACATTTTCCATTTCTGCTGAACCCAACAAAAAGTTTAATAAACATATTTTCCTCCTTTCTTGAAAAGTATAATTCATACACTTATAAAACATTGGTAAGAGAGATTATCCCCAAATTCTTCAAAACAACCTTTTAGAAAATTAAAAAGTACTCCCAACCTACAACGATTAATAAATGCATGATCAACTGTTTCTTCAACTCCACAAAATGGACACTCCCTCCCAACTGCTGGATTCAGGTGCACTACGTGTCTGTTCGTTGCAATAGCACAGAGCATCAATCTTCACTGTAAGTCTGCTGTACGCTTCTCAATAGGATATTTGTACAGAAAACTCCAGCATCCTTTAAAGCATGTTCCAAACAACTCTGACCACCTCCATGCTTTTACTCTTTTTAACACAGTCCTGATGATCAACTTTAACACACATGACATCTTATTAATGGATTATAGAAAAGAGTTTCCTCCATAATCCAATCCTTCGGCTGTAAAATGTCTATGCAAAACAAAAGTCTTCTTCCAAGCTGTTATCATAGACTTATAAAATGGTGATAATTTATTCAGTTCCAGTTCATTCAGTTGCAGTAAAAATAACTGTTTATTATAGCCTAAACCAGATTTTTTTCCATAGAAGAGCACACCTGATATTAATAATCTCTGTGGTGCTTGTAATCAAAAAGTATTAATACAACTTCTTATATCCACCAGGCTTTGTCCCCCTTCTTGCACTGGTAGATATAGTGCTGGCCCAGGAATCAATTTTTGGTTAGACCAGAAAAAAATCCACCAATTTCCTCTTTTATAGTATCCTCTGGTGACTCAAGCACATTCAATATATGCCATAACATGGATGCAGACAGATTATTTGCAACTAAGTCTCTCTAGTAGATAGTTCGGATAATTGCCAATTCCATTTAGACAATTTAGCTATCACCCCCCCCCCCCCCCTCCATCATCTGCACAAGCAGACACAGAGTAACTTTGCCCTGAATTATCACCTTGTATTATAAAAATCCCTCAATTCACAACATCTTAGCTTACACAGTAAGGGCTCAATAGCTAAACTATAAAGTTGTCCTGAGAGGGGAAATCTCTGTCAAATTCCTCTCTCAACAGGGACTGGACATCTCAGGCAACCCCCTATCTTAAGCAGAACTGAAGCCCCTTTGTACAGTAATTGTATCCATGAAACAATTTTCTCCCCAAAGCCAAAAACATTGAAGAGATATTCATGTCCCACATGGTCAAAGGCCTTCTCTTGGTCAATAGATAAAAACAAAATTAAGATTATTGCTAGTAGATTTGTCAATTGCATCTATCATTAAGAACAGGTTATTCATTATTGTATGCCCTGGAATATGGTATGTTTGTTCTGTTTTCACCACTACATTCAAAGCATTGTTAAGTCTATTAGATAAACTGCATTTTACAGTCCAAGAACATTAGAGACACAGGGCGCCAGTTCTTCAACAAACCTAGGTCTCTGTTTTTGGGCAGGAGTGATAACACAGCCCTCTGACAGCTGCTTGTTAAAATACGCCTTCTAAAACATTCACACAGTACATTTGAAAAGTTTTCACCTAGAACACTCCAAAAGGTTTTATAAAATTCAGCTGGTTAACTGTCAATTTCAGGTGCATGTCTTCTGGAAAGTTGATGAACAGATTTTGATAGTTCATCAAATGAAATCATCGTATCCAATGACACTTTATACTCAGGTTTAAATTTAGGGAGATCTCTTAATAGCTGGTTCATACTTCCAGCATCATAGTCTGCTTTTTCAAATAAATCCATGTAAAAGTTCAATCCTATCCTTCTCATTTCAATAGAATCTGAAGTAATTGTCCCATTTTCTTTCTGAGGTGAAGCATATGTTTCTTTTGAGCTACCTTATGTTCAAGTAGAAAAAAAGCATCCTCTTTTTTTATAGTATCCTCTGGTGACTCAAGCACATTCAATATATGTGTCTTTAATGGAAGCATCTGTGTCTTTAATGGAATATTCTAACTTTAGTTAATAAAGCCTTAGCCTCGAGCCAGCCACAACTCTGCCTTCTATAACTTTGCCCCTCAAACCTGCAATGGATCTGCCTTCCATGCCACCACTCGAAATTCCTTGAACTTCCCATGGTTCTGCCTTCTTCGGCTTCGCCCTTCCAGCCTGTCACTGATCCACTTTCTACAGCTTCACCCTTCGAGCCTGTCACGGCTCCACTTTCTACGGCTTCACCCCTCAAGCCTGTCACGGCTCCGCATTCTACGGCTTTGTCCCTCGAGCCTCCCATGACTCAATCTACACAGCTCCAGTCTCTAGTCTGTGGTCACCACCCAGGCCTCCTGACCCTGTTTCAGCTCTGTGGTTGTCAGCCAGTTCTTCTGATCCAGTCCCTATCCTGCCTTTGTTGTTTCTTCCTGCTCACAACCAGAGGGCTCCATCTCCTGGGGATTGACTTTAACTCTCTGGACTCCTTTTCCCATAATCCCCGTACCTGTCCAATCCACTCAGTTATTTAAGACTCATACTCACTCTCTCTCATTGTAAAGTCTTTTTTTTTCCTCAGGCTGACATTTCTGAATGTTTTCTTAGCTTGTTGTATTACCTGTGCATTATCCTGGACTGTTTACCCTGTCTTTGATCTGTTGCTGCCTACCTACTATTAATGTCTTGTTTTACTTGGATTTAACCTGTAATTGTCTGCTGCCTCCGCCGATCTCTTGCCTGTTTATTGAATACCCCTCTGGACTGCCTTTGATATTACTGCTGCAGGTGATTTACCCCTGCCTGTCTGAATTACTACGTTTGTTGTTATTAAAAGCTGCACATGGCTATCAACTCTGTTGACTCATTATTACACACATACGTTTGTTTTTCTGTGATGGTGGGGACTTCCCATTAATATATATTGTTTTATTCTAAGCTAATGGTAATTTTTTTATCCCTTACACAAACCTTTTTTTTTTGCATTCGATTTTTATACAGTATATTTGATTAAATAGGTGAATCCTGACCTGCACACACAATCTCATTCTGTATTTGCACACATTCTGTACACTACACACAAAGATGGATATAATGCACATATACTTATTTATTTTCAATATCTAAGCCAAATTATTGTGTTTGATTAGTAGAAATGTACACAAGATAAACAAAATACAATTAATATAAGTTAAAATACACTCTAAATTCTCATGTACTGTAGATCAGTACTTTGTAACCAACAACTTAACAACTTGCTAAGTACGGAATAACAAAGCTGAATAAATAAATACAATGAAGTGATAAATGGAAGTAAATCTGAGAATGATGTGCCAAGCCTAGACATTCTAATGACAGATGAAGAGACATAAACATAAACATCTTCCTACTAGAAGCATTTAATTGCATTTGCTCAGCAGACATAAAAGCAGCGCCATGCTTCCTCTTCTTAATTAACCACAGACAAGACAAGCATAAAGGATGTTTATAACAAGTGGACAACAACGGGTATGGAGATGCTGCTTGGAAATAAAGCAAAAGAATCAGACCAACAACCAGTAACAAAATTAATAAAAAAAGAATAAAGAGAGAAAAAATAAATATATAAAAAATAAAGTACATTGTCATGCTAACCTTAAAATATCAACATTTTAGAAGTGCAACAAAGAGCTTCTCTGACACACTTGAAACTGTAACAGTGAGTAATGACACTCAAGATACGAAATAAAAAAAAAACATTCAGAAAGTGAGCGCTGTTTACAGCAAAACCCTCCAAAACCTTTTCTTTACTCAATACATCTCTGTAATCAGGGCTGTTATATGGTGATTGTGATATGGGGCAGAGGAGAGATCTTGTGATAATACAAGGGCCTGGTGCAGCAGCAGCAGTCCAGGATATGCATTAGACAACATGCAGCTTTACTGCTCTAATCTGGATCTTCTGATCCTGGGTCCGAATAGAATGACCCTCATTTTAGACAAACTTTACATACATGGTCAGGCATTTGTAAAGGCAGTGTGGTACATGCACAAACTGAGGCAGCAGAGACTTGAAATATTGTTTTTGAAACTGGCACAAAGTTCAGCTACATACACCAAACCTACATATACTGTATCTATAATTTACACAAAAAAAGTCATTGAGCATGGGTCAGAACTTGGTTGCCTAGTTTACTCTGAGCAAGCATTATAAAGTTCTGGATGCCTTGACCATTTTTTATGAGTGGACTGAATTATATATATATATAATAAATTCCTTTAAAGATAATCAGAAGCTATAAACTTATGCATGAATCTAAAACAGCAGGAACTGTACATACAGTAATTCCTCTGAGCTTTCACCATCTTATGGTGCTCATTATCCTGAATAGATCACATGCCAATGACCGTAAAATGTTCCACGGTCGAGTAAAAGTGAATATCAAGACAGAGCATCGCTGTCATGCTTTATATATTCTCTGGCTGTTTTCATTGTGTTTGTCACACCATATGTGTACTCTTCTTTTTGTCAGGCACTGCCCTCTCCCAGTGCATTTAAACCAATCAGAGGTGACATGTCTAGTTTACCCGAGCATCTATGACCCAGAGCACAGGCACAGAGATGACTGACAAGTGGAGGGGAAAATGTCATGACAAAAACATGCCCTCCATTTTCTGCATTCTACTTTCCCACAGGCCAATCTAATTTCTTCTGATGCAAAGCCTGTGTTTCTCATGACTGTGTTTAACAATTCAAAACAGGACAGCTTTTTTCCTGAGGTCATGCTACAGAAGACTTGTGGGTGTGGCATAATATTCCTGGTCTATTAACTTCATTGTTGTGACATTTCATGGTTTAATTAAATGTTTCTGAATTGGTCTGAAGCACATGATGAGATATGCAAAGGTATTAACAAAATAAGGATGATACAGCTATTATTTATATTTTCCCCTGACCAAACCATCTTCCAAATGGCCTTTAGCTTCATTACCCATGATGCCAGTTTGTTTTTGCATGCAGTGCATGACAGACAAGTGTGTATTTTGGAGAGTGCATGTTCACAGAGGGTGCTTGATAACACAGATGCCAGGCCAAAGTGTCTCTTTTACTAAAAAGACTGCTGAACATTGAAAGGGTATAATTTTGGAGACTGTAATTTACCCAGACTGATTATCAATAAGTGCACATTTGGGATAAGCATGAAAACAATAATATACTCAGAAATGTGTTGACATGGGGCAAAGGCACAGATACTGTGAATTTTAGTAGAAAAATGGAGAAATATGCTATTTTCAGTCATGGTTCAAGTACAACAACTAGAGCTCCATTTCCACAATGATAACAATAATGACATCCTTAGGTGCTTTACATATTTTTAGTGTGGGGAAGTATAATTCTGGTTGAAAGACTTTGGTGTCATGGAATTACGTTTCTTTACCTAAATTTTTTGCTATTTATTTTTGCATGGCTCATACATATTGCTTAATTTTCTTAAAGAGGCACTAAAACAACAATGACTTTTATTCCTTTCACACAATTCATGAGAAAATGGTAGATTATCACTTCGTAAACACTTTTTTGCCCTGTTCCACGCACAATGCTATCTTATGACATATAAACACTTTTAATGTAGTGCATGAATTGCTGATAGATATTAACATTTGACATACATAACCAAACACATTTACTTAAGCTTGTTGTGAACAGTGAAATTGCACATTACCTCAGCTGATAGAGGGTACTTGCATTTCAAAATACGTGGTACAAGTCTTAAAGAGCATGTGAGTTGAAATGTGAGCCAAAAGTATCATAGAAGCACTAGAAAATGACACGGTTGCTCCAGCAATTGCCTTTTTCATCTCACTTTTGCTTTTTATGACACTTAGGTTGGGTTTAGGTTTAAGGTAGAGAGCTCAATTTTGGTGATTTAAAACTCGATACTCAGTATGGTTGGAGATGAGATGGCTGGTGGACTAAGTGGGTGCCTTGTGTCACCCCCGGCTGCCCATATTGCCCATGCCTAAATCTGTCCCTGATCTGCTAATCTATGCAACTGTGTCTCAAACAACAATAGTGCTTAAGTCAGTTTCTCATCTAAGAGTTTATTGATATAGGAGGCCTACAAGGATGTGCATTTAAATATTAACACACTAAATCTAATCAGTTTAAAAAGGAGGAAAATTCACAAACTGCATCTCGATTTGCACCAATTACAAAGATGTTCAGCTCAATATTTCTTCTGTGGAACATTTAAATGTGTTGAGATGATTGTTGTGGTACGTAGAATGTCCCACCCAAGTAAAAGAAGGCTTTGCTCTATGGAATTCAGTATTAATTGACAACAGCAGCTCATTACATGTTATTCTGAGGCCCTCATTGTGCCCCATACAGAGACACATGAGTAAAACATTCAATACAAAATCCATGAAGACAAATAAGGCTCTATGGCAATGAGTCAGCAAAGCTCATTGCAGACAGCAAAGCAGAGCTTCCCTATAGCAACACATAATGTAAGTCCACTGAAAACTACACAGAATATGTAAGTGCACAGGAGCATTCTTTGGCTTGTACTATAGATTGTAACCCTTCTGTCATCTGAACCTGCAACTTTAACTTCTCTACTCAACTTCCTTCAAAATTACACCAGGATCTTTTGGGAATACAGAGGGAAAAATGAAAAACAACCTGAATATCCTCTGATTCTACAGAGAAACAATGTGAAATCAATAGTTTCAGGAAAGTAGATATCTAACTAGTCTCTAATTATAATCACCTAATCATGGCCCAGTAACATTACAAACCATAGTACAACATTGTCACAACAAAAGCTATATCTCTCAAAAGTTTGCACACCTATTAATTTAGTCAAGCTCACATTTTAGAATAATAATAAATGCAACACAACTATTAAATGTGTTAAAAAAGAAAAAGAAGACATCCTTTGCCTACAGTAGATTGCAGCTCTGCCGTCTCATGAGGAATAAAGTATCTATCTGGGATGCTTTTTAAACACTAACATATTGAAGGAAATATCTATCTATAAACATTGATAAATATATACAGTTTATTTCTCTATATGTATTATATTTAAAATTTAAATTTTCATGTTGTTGATTTTCTTTTGATGTTTTACAAAGTAAAACATTATTTAGGAAACCATTACAGAGAGCAATGTAAAGCAATTTGCTAATGAATTTCCTACTATTTATATAAAAAAAAGCTTGTATTCTGGCACGTTGCGATATAGCAACAAAGGCTTACAGAAGAGATAATGCTATTTCCTTAATATGCAATTCTAAATCAAACACAAGAACAAGCCAGATGTGACTACTGTCAGAGTTGTTCCATTACCAGTGGGCTTTGTGCCTCTGCAAATATCACCAATTCGAGCCCAAGTCAGATCAATCTGGGTGGAGGATACATTTCTGTCACATCAATGAATGGCTGTGCAGAGTGCTGAAGAGGAGGTGAGAGCAGGAGAAGAGGAGGAAGGTCTGTCCTATCAGATTGTGTTAGTGCAGGCATTTAAATATGTTCCACTATATTAACGTCTGGACTCGTAAATGGAGATAATGGCATTTTCCTTATGCGGGTACTGTGCTCAGAGTTTAAATGGTCAGAATGGACATCAGTTCTCAACTATGAATCTCAAACAACAAATAAAGTCCACAAAAGGAGATGCTAGGCAGTATAACAGCAACAGTCACAATTTACTTTAATTGCATAATTTTTTTTTTTTTTTCTTCTGTAAACTTTTGAACTTTTTCTGTGGAGTTTTGTGTGAACAATCCTTTAAACTATTTCCAAGAACTCAGTGTGTGTTTGTTTGTGTGTATGAGAGAGAGAAAGAGTGTGTTCCCCATCTGTCGCTCACTTTGACGTTGTGTCAAAGAAGAAGTTGGCAGACAGTATTTGCATACCCCGCCCCCGGACATATGGGTATAAAAGTGGGGAAATACATCGAGTTCATTCAGAAATTTTCTTCGGAGCCACCGGTTGTACTGCAGCAAGCTGCGAGTCACACACCCGTTCCTGTTCCTCTGACGCTCTCTGCTGTTGGATCTACGGTGCACTACAGCGGCTTTCTCCTTCCCTGCACGGCAGTGCAGCTTGCCCCTGGGCGCTTCGACAAAGCAAGAGCAAATAAGTGTATTAAAAGAGCGATATTTCTTGTAAAAGAGTATGTTCCACTATTAGAACAATACACCGCGGCGTTGAACGTCCTTTTCAGGGTGGCTTGTGGGTTCGAGCACACTCAACAAGGAGTGTTGCGTCCTCATGGGCACTGGCCAGGGGCACCTCTCTGGCAGACATATGTAGAGCAATAGGTTGGGCAATACCTAATACCTTTGCGAGATTCTACAATCTTTGGGTTGAGTCAGTATCGTCCTGTGTTTTCTCAGTTCCGAGCCGGTAGAACTCGGTAACACGCTGATGGTCTGGCCGGGTGGATCGCTTGCACCTGGCGCCCTTTCCCTTGGATGAGGTAAAACTGTGCACTTTCTCTCCCGGTAGATCCCACTCATTCGGATCCCTGGAGGATTCCTCCTTAGCCCTTTGGGTCTGCATTTCAGCGGAGGAACTCGCCGACCCAATCCACTGCGGGTACTTACTGGAATAGGTGCTCCACAGGGCAGGACTCCTACGTGGACTCCCCTTGTGTGTATTATCCGCGGTACGGTCCCCTTACAAGTGGACCCGCGTCTCCCTTAGGCAGTTCAAGCTGCCCTCCGGTCGCTGTGTTGTAGCAACTCCCCCCTCCAACGAGGTTGGATCTACCACTGTGCCATTTCCACATGCCGCCTGAAAAACCTGTGTGATGTATTCACCACTCTTACCTCCCCTTCAGGGCAGGGGTGGTCTCCGCAGGGTCTTTTCCCCCTGAAAGAATAGGAAACTGGGTAGGACCCCCTTCCCTCGATGCGTGTAAGTGCCCTGGCCTTATGCGAGAAACATAGAGAGAAAAGAGACTTCCCAGGTTGGCAAGCGTCGCCTTGTTCCCCTGCCTAGGGTGACCAGAAGGATTCTGATGACTTTTTGGGGGCATTGGGGAAGGGTACGTGCAGTCTGACACAGCTGGTCGCCTCTGCACGTAAAATACCTGCCCGCTCCTGTGTCAGCAGAACACGTACACAGCTCAGCGCATGGCGTGATTTAATTTTGACCCCTAGTGTCGCTTCTTCGACACAACGTCAAAGTGAGCGACAGACGGGGAACGTCTAGGATACATATGTAACCTCCGTTCCCTGATGGAGGGAACGAGACATTGTGTCCTCCCGGCCACGTCGCTGAGCCGAGCCACTGTAGTGGCCGGACCATTTCCAGCTCCTCAGAAAATTCCTGCATAACTCAACGTATTTCCCCGCTTTTATACCCGTATGTCCAGGGGCGGGGTATGCAAATACTGTCTGCCAACTTCTCATTGGCCTTTTTTCATAGATCAGAGGCATATTCGGCGCTCAACAGAGACCCCTAGTGTCGCTTCTTCGACACAACGTCTTGTTCCCTCTATCAGGGAACGGAGGTTACATATGTAACCTAGACGTTTTTGGTTCTGAAATGTTATGCAGTGAGTATGCAATGTTTTGGTTTGTGTTGTATAGTAAAAGTAATTCAGATAAAAAAAAAATAAAAAAATAAACACATGTGGTTTTTTGTGTAAGAATAAAAAGAGAAAAAACATTTCAGTGAAAGGCATTACGGAGCTGGTTTTGGATTTCAAGAACTCTTTAGTCTTTGAGATTAATTCTCCAAAACATTCCTGTGGAAGGTCCCTCTCCAATTAGTTTCTGTGAAGAACTTGTTCCTTTCACTATCACCAAATAAATAAAAATGGCAGTATTTTCTATGCATTCACTTTGGATGGAAACACTGAATGTTGGGTGTTTATTTTTTACATACTGCAGTAATATATATATAATATAATATATATAATATAAAATATAATAGAACAAACTCCAAAACACCCCAAAAGACTCCCAAGTCTTTTTCCCTTTTATTTGCTGAGCCAGAATTTATTTGTACAACTGAGATTCACTGAAGCACAGAAATGAAGGTCTGCACCCTTGCTAAATTGCTGATGGCTGAAATATCTGGAACAAGGGGTATGGAAGAGCTGTCTGTACAGTTACGGAGGGAAGTGAGGCAGGTTATCTCTAATAGGGTCCACTGAGACTCACCCCTCTTGAGGGACACTCACTTAACCTCTCATTCATACTCATGCTACAGCTGTCAGTTCGGAAACACACAATTTGACCCATGCTGACACTTACCAAGCTTCTGAATATGGATGTGTGTGTGTGTGTGTGTTCAAAATCTCTCTGATAGGAGAAGTGTGCTTCATTTACCTGTGCTAATTTTGTACTGCATGCTAATGGGTTCTTTATTTACAGCCTTAACCCATTACGTCATGGGAAACACTGAATATGTGACTTTTCAGTTTGACAATTTCAGATTGTACCCCCAATCAGAGCATTACACATATATTTGTAGTAATAAATAATTCTTTAGACTCATGAAGCTAATCTGTGCAATTTCTACACCACTCGTGCAACCACACAAATTTTTTAAAAAAGAATCTGTATTCAAACAGGTATATATCACGGGGAGTTTGCCTGAGAAGGGAACTAAGCCTGTGGAGCCCGACCCCAGTACAGAGCACCTGTGATTCGTAGTGTGTCTGGCCTCGAGTTGCTCCGCTGAATTCGTTGGCCAGAAGGCTAGGGAGGAGAACATCCAGGGAGTGACGCTTAGTGGCTAACCTGGGATAGAAGGCACACTGGATCAACTTTGTGAAGGGCGCTGTATGCAAGCGGAATACCTGGTTGTGCCATGTTACCGAGTTCTACCGGCCTGGACCTGACAAAACACGGGACTAGACCGACTCAACCCTGAGATTGTAAAATCTGGCAGTATTGGGTGTTGCCCAGCCCGCTGCTCTGCAGATGTCTGCTAAGGAGGTGCCATGGGCCAGTGCCCACGAGGATGCCACACTTCTCGTAGAGTGTGCTCAAACCCGCAAGGGGGCAGGCACGCCCTGGGTGTGATAAGGTAAGGAAATAGCATCAACGACCCAGTGAGCTAACCTCTGTTTGGAGACGGCGTTCCCTTTTCGCCAAAGCAGACAAAGAGCTGCTCGTAACATCTAAAGCTCTGCGTGTGGTCCAAATAGATACGCAAAGCACGTACCGGACATGACAACGAGAAGGTTTGGTCTGCTTCCTCCTGGGGAAGCTTGCTTGCAGGTTCACAACCTGGTCTCTGAAGAGGGTCATAGGAAACTTGGGCATGTAGCCCGGTCACAGCCTCAGGATAATATGAGAATGTGCTGGACCGAACTCCAGGCAGTTGTCGCTGACAGAGAATGCATGCAGGTCCCCAACCCTCTTGATGGAGGCTATCGTGATCAGGAGGGCCGTCTTCAGGGAGAGGGCCTTGAGATCAACTGAATAAATTGGCTTGAAGGGGAGTCTCTGAAGGACCGAGAGGACCGCAGAGAGATCCTAGGAGGGGAACAGTCTAGGCCGGGGAGGGTCCAGTCTCCGGGCGCCTTTCAGGAACCTGATAATAAAGTCATGCTTACCTAGGGACTTGCCATCTACTGCGTCATAGTGGGCTGTGATAGCAGCTACATACACCTTCAAGGTGGAGGGGGACAGCCTGCCCTCCAGCCTCTCCTGCAGGAATGAAAGCACTGACTGACTGAACTCGAGAAGGACACCAATTCAAGCGCCATTTTAGGTCGTAAAGTTGCCTGGTGGAGGGAGCTCTGGCTTGGTTGATCATGTCTATGACTGTAGGTGGTAGATCCACTAGATCTTCCACATCCCATCCAGGGGCCAGACGTGGAGGTTCCAGAGGTCTGGGTGCGGGTACCAGAGGATGCCCCATCCCCGGGAAAGAAGGTCCTTCCTCAGGGGAATTTTCCAGGGAGGTGCTGTCGCGAGGAGCGTAAAATCCGAGAACCAGGCCCGGGTTGGCCAGTAAGGGGCCACCAGGATGACCTGTTCCTCGTCCTCCCTGATCTTGCACTGCAGCGGTACAATAAGTCTCACTGGGGGAAATGCGTACTTGCACAGTCCCCGGGGCCAGCTGTGTGCACGTCACACTGTCCCGAGAGGAGCTCCTGTCAGGGAGTTCCACCCAGGAAAGCATAGCGGACATCTGCGCATCAGCCTCAGACTGGGCGAGCAGACTCGAAGGTGGCAGCCCAGATGAGTCATCAGCATCAGACACCGCTGTGACGCTCTCTTATGCAGCGGCGATGTCGTCATCCAATTCCGGGGGTCAAGGGAGAATGCCGGCAGGCTGTGAGGCGAGCTGCACTCATCCCGAGCTCGGACAGAAGCAAGCAAGCGTGCCGGGGGGCAGGTGGTTCATGGGGAAAATCTACCCGGCGAAACAGAGCCCGTCGTCATCCCCAAATCGCCTTCAATCCTGTGGGAAGAAGGAACGACGCAGACCGCAATGTTGCCATGGCTATGTTCTCGCACTGAGAACATGAACCATTCATAAAATGCTGCTTGCGTGTGATCGCAGCCCAGGCACGTGAGGCAGCATTTATGACCGTCAGAAGTGGAGAGAAATCAACCGCATCCAGGAACTACACAGAGGCGGAAAAACATCTTTAATTCGACGCGTCCTGAAAAGGACATTCAATGCCTGCTGTGTATTGCTCTTTTATGAGTGGGAACTCAAACACTTTTAGAGGAAATAAATACTTTTTAGGAGGAGAAACAATCTATCAATAAGATCAAACTTCCTAAGGAACATAAAGATTACAATATAAAAGAGGGGATAGCTCAGAATAATATTAAGCATATTTAAATAAATAGATATCAAGTGTTACTGGCCCATCTCCTGAACGCAGAAAAAAAAAAAAAAACATTTACAGAGAGTGACGAAACTGGATCCACAGGGAAATATGGTGAATACAACCCAAACACGGGAAACCAAAACAGCCAGCTTCACTTACCAGAGCTCTAAAATATTTATAGGAAACCCTATGCAAATGAGCAGTATGCACCAAACCAAAGCTCTTAGTCCACGTTAGCTCCCTCTCTCTATATACATCAGATCTCTCAATCATATTCGTTACAGGTGATCAACTTTTCAGAGCAAATGTCACTAACAACAACAAAACTCCCCTCTAATAAATAAATAAATAACGAAAGGAAGAAAAAATATGCCTTATGAGTAGGTAAGTAGTATATCTTCCACTGTTGTTTTGACTTATTTAAAACAATTGTTTAAAAATAAATAACGTTACAAAATTTAGGCAATGCTGACATTAAACAATGATTGCTAGTCCTATAAGATAAAGTTAAACAGTGTAAACTATTATAACTTAGATATCAGGCAAATAGACAAAAGTAGTAACTGGTATAGAGGTTGGCATTGTAACCAGCATTAAGTATTTAAAAATGTTTCCATTGTACTTCTTCCAAAATGAAATCAAGCACTGCAGTACCACAATCCATAATAAAATGCTCCTATAGAGTGGCTAACACTATCTAACGAACAACCACACTAAGAATGCTATCTGGCTAACTATCGGGCCAATAAAATATCTTACCTGTCAAGCAAGAAAAAGCCATCTCTGGGTTGTTTTTAAATTCATTCAGATCTGGGAGTTGTTACCACCTCTGAAAAAGCCTGAGAAGAAGGACACCAGTTCAAGCGCCACAATGCGCAAACAATGTTGTTTAACGTTGTTTAATGTTGTTATGCGCAAACAATGTTGTTTAATGTTTTATTATTACAGGCTCTGTCGCTTTCCCTTTTTTTTTGCTTGCAGACTCTTCTTGATTCAAGGTTTCTTTATTTTGAAAACAAGTGATTCCACAGAGGGTTGCCTTTTTTAATGATCCATGATCAATGTCACTCATTTGTTGTGGCTTCAAGCTTTCAGCTTCAAACTACTACCACATCTATCACCGGAACTTTTCTTTATTTACAGACATGATGTAAACATTCATGGATGACTGACAGAAGTATGCAATTTCCTGCCAAATCCGTCTGGACAGCTCTAAAATATAAATAATTATTATAAGCTTACCATAGTGAATCGGGGTAAGGCAAATAAATGGTTTGGAAGACAGATTG
The DNA here is from genome assembly GCA_032164185.1 of Moxostoma hubbsi. Lineage (NCBI taxonomy): Eukaryota > Metazoa > Chordata > Actinopteri > Cypriniformes > Catostomidae > Moxostoma > Moxostoma hubbsi. Next base: position 17,907,701 of record JAVLUX010000021.1, read on the forward strand.
TTGGTGTACTGGCTCAACCAAAAAAATCATAGTGTAGCTTTAAATTCTCGCAATTGGTTGATTTCGTCAAGCTGATTGGGATGCTCAGCAATGTCTTAAGCACTGTTCTGACATTGCCACAGATTTATACTTCTTGAGGAAAACAACCTAAAAATGGCTAACTTGTTGTTGTTCAGCATTTAACTTTAAAGACACTTCAGCTTTTAAGACGTTTTAAGACGTAAAAGTGTTCAGTGTGTTTATTTGTGCTTATAATTATTATTATATAAGTTGTTCAACTAGTTTAGCTGCTTGTGGTGCTCATCCTTCTGGTCGAGATTAACCTCAAAACTAAAATTTTTATTAAACAAAAATTATAACAAATTAGAACAATTTTATTTTACAGATAAACACAGTGATATATTTGTGTTTTTTTGTGAGAGAAGTGCAACGAATATTACTTTCATTCAGTTATTGATTGTGCTTCCACTTAAAGCAGCAAAAAAGGCCTCCTTTATTTGTGTGTGTGTTTATTTGCCCTTTACAAAACAGCAAGGTAAGAACAAGAATTTGCAGCCAAACAGCCAAGGCGACACGTGATGAACAATTGTATTCTTGTGATCTGAAGGAATGTAGGTATGTTGCAAGTAACCTTTTAACAAAACTGCCTTACAACTGAGGAATGTACAAACATGATCTTGCAGTTAAATATGTAAAATATGTTATGTTGGGATAATTAGAGAGAGAAAAGCTATATGTATCAGCAGCTGCTTTTATAGACATAAAGATTTATGTAATTCTAATTACTGGAAAACACATAAACCAGTTAGCATAAAAATTAAACTGGACTTACAAATGCTGTTATTATTTTTAGCATTTTTATAATTTTATCATGGCTACTTAGCGAATCATCTGCCACTGTAATTAGTTTGTTTTATTTATTTTTCCATTATAAGCCAAAAAGCACAACACAACATTAAACTAATATATTACATGAGCATCATATCCAACTTTTTCATACACAGCAAAGCCTCTATATGTCATCAATGTTGAAAATAGTTTCTCAATAATATCTTTTTTTTTGTCAAACCTGACAACTCAGTGTTATGATTTTAATTAATTCACAAGGAATAATATCATAAGAAGTAATATCACAGTGTACACTGAAACCTAATCCCTCTTTCAAACTGATCGTCTCAGGTTACTTGACTGTAACCCTTGTTCTCTGAAAAAGTGGAACAAGATGCGCTTGATTCAGCGCTTTGGGAACGTTTTTAGGAGTGACCAGCTGTGAATATGTGTGCAACACGTCAAGGAAATTGACTAGAAACTTTATAGCCTCTGTTGGTGATATCATCAGAATGCACAAGTACCAGGGGCTATAAATAGATGTGCCACAGGTGCATTGTCAGGTATATTTGTCTGAAGAGCAGTCCTGGGACATCCTCAGTGCAGCAATGAATTTCGTTTCTCTTTTCAGGGAACAAGGGTTACAGTCAAGTAACCTGAGATGTTCCCTGTCAACAACAAAACTCATTGCTGCGCTTGATTCAGCGCTTTGGGAACGAGAATACCCATGCAGCCACACCGTGGGAGTCTGGACCCCTTACGGTTGTGTATTGTGTGCTCACAAGAATGTGAAAGGTCTCAGACATGAGCTTGTGATGTTGACTCAAGGACGTGAGAACCCAGAGTGGCATGAACATCCAAATAATAAAATATTATGAATGTGTGCAGTGAGGACCACATTACAAACATGCTGCAGAGGGGCACCCCCCATCTAAGCTTTAGAAGAAGCGACCCCCCCTGGTAGAATGAGCCCTGATGCCCACTGGCGAAGCTTGATTACATGCCTCATATGCAAAGGCACTAGCATCCCTCACCCAATGTGACATTGTCTGTTTTGTGACAGCCGCCCCCTTGACAAACACATAGTTGCCCTGACTTACGCCACCAGCAAGTACGGAGGATGTAGGCCTGAAGAGCATGGACTGGACACAGTCTGTGAAGTTTCTCCTGAACCGGCGTCGTAAACAGTGGAGGACAGAAGGCCTCAAGGGTGACCGGATGTATGGTCGAGAAAGGAATCTTAGGCAGGTAGTCAGGACGAGGATGCAATATTGCTTTTGCCATACTTGGGGCAAAGTCTAAGCAGGATGGCAAGACAGACAGACCCTTTAAATCCCCAATTCTTTTTAAAGTAGTAATAGTCATAAGAAAAAACATCTTTAGAGTCAGAAGCTTGTCAGACACCGACTCTAGAGGTTCAAAGGGGGTCTCAACCAGACCCTCAAGGACTATAACTAAGTCCCATCAAGGGATCCTGGTTCTAACGGGAGGCCTCAGTCGCATACCCCCAGAAATGAAGTGAGCAAGAAAATTATGTTTCCCCAGTGGCACTCCATCAATCAAGGTGTGGCAAACTGACAGAGCGGCCACATAAACCCTGAGAGTGGCAGGGCGTGTGCCTGCTAATAATTTCTCCTGCAGGATGTCCAGAATTGAAGCAATCTGGCAGTTAACTGGATCTGCATTGTGTGCATTGCACCACCTTTCAAAGACACCCCATTTATTGGCATAACTTTTTCTAGTGGAAGGAGCCCTATCACTCAGAATGGTCTCAATAACTTAATGTGAAAACCCAGTGTCCCTCAGTTGGTACACTTCAATCAGCAGACCTGGCTGGCGTCACAGCCTGAGCTCATCTGTTTACTACTGACTTGAAATTGAGGCACAGGCCAAGTGTGGACTATAAATTAACCCACCTAACTTCAGGGTTGGGGAGTAACGGAATACATGTAATGGGATTACGTATTTAAAATGCAAAATATAACTAACTGTATTCCACTACTTATCTTTACCAAATTAAATAATTGATAATTAGAATAGAGTTACATGCATAATAAATTTTGATTACTCAAGAGATTACTTTGCATTTTATTGTGATTTGCTTCATTTAATATTTAGTGGAAAACATTTATACATATAAATGATGCAATCCAAAATGCATATAGCGGTGAAACACTTTCTTATGATGTGTTACAATCATATGAGCAGACAGAGAAGTAAGTTTAAAGTTAGTGTGGAGCAGAAGAAATAGAAATAAACCTTTGATAGAAATAAACCTATTTCTAGCCATTTTACATGCACTTTTTATCAAAAAAATTCTCGTTAGATCATAATTTATTTTTTCTAGTAAAACCTTTGATATTAGGGCAAAAATCATATTCTTGATAATAATTTTGTAATTGTTTTCCTGTAAAAATATCTAAAAATCCTTAAAACAAGATCAATTTGATTATCTTGTTTTAGAAACAACACTGCATAAGATATTTAGGTTTTTCAGAGAATGTATTTTAACATGTGTATTTTGTCTTATTGTACTGGCAGAGTTTTTTTTAGTCAAAACAAGTGAACAAATCTACCAGTGCTGAATAAGTAATCCAAAGTATTTAGAATACGTCACTGACCTTTGGAATCTAACGGAATATGTTACAAATTTAATTTTACAGCATGTATTCTGTAATCTATTGTGGAATATATTTCAAAAGTAATCCTCACAAGCTGTTAACTGAACATGTTAACTGTACATGCCTCTGCACAAAGCTATTGTGTTGCAACAGTCACAGGTAAGCTCACAAACTGGTGAGTCAGAGTGACTAAAAGGCCAGACAAACTCGTTTCAAATAAATAAATAAAAATGATTTCATGCTTTGCATAAATCTGGGCCAGATCAAGACTATGGGGCTCTGGGGCACAAACCCGCCCTTGGATGTGACAACATCCCTAAACACACAAGTATACCCATAAACCACACACCAGGGCTATTGTTGTATTTAAAACCTAAAACTAAGACAAAAACTATATGTTTGAAAAAAACATTTTAATGAAATATTCATGCCCCACTTCTTGCAACCCCTACTGTTGTGTGTGGGGACCAAGTACATATAAATACATACGCATGTCTTGACACTGGATACACCATATAGAGTTAATCACTGGATGACAATTTATGCACACGGAACATCAGAAATAGCAAGTGCTTTGCATATCCAAAGGGCCACAAAAGGTTTTATTATCATTTAAATTCTCTCTAGAGGAAATCAATTATTTTTGTTTTATTGAGCAGCAATCACTGCAGTGAGGGGAAAGTGTCTCTGAAGCATTTGAGAGTACTTGTGTTTGTTACGGCAGTAGAGGGACCTGAACAGTAATGTATTCAGGTGTACTGTAGCTGCTGTGCTTTGTTGCACTGAGCTTTGTGCTCATTGACATTTGACATCCTCAAGCTGCTCAGTTATGGCTCCTGATTGTCATGATGACACGTTAACCTTTTAGCCTCTGGTGCCAGAGTGAGTTTTGACCATTGTCAAATCATGGTGACTGACTATTTTTTTTATCAACATACACAGTTCGAATGCTGACAAAATCTATCTAAGAGATTCAAATCTGAGAGAGACTGGATATTGTAACAGATACTCAGACTTGATGGTAGTGTTAAACCCGGAGGTGTGTTTATTGAAGAGATTGAGTGGAGTGAATGGACCTGGGTGAAGATGGCAGAGTGACGGTGAGGAATCAACGGGAACCAGATGAAGGAGCAGTGGAGTTAGGAGCTGAACACGCTGGAGCGATGGAGTAGAGGACTAGGAAGTACGTAGTGATAACGAAGGAGCTTAGTGTTGAACACACTGGAGCGTTGGAGTAGATAACTAGGAAGTATGTCGTTGAAACGACGGAGCAATGCGTCTTGAGGTGAAGACAGTAATATCTGGAGGAGAGAGCAGGTAAGTGAGTCCGTTGTCTTCGTTGAGACCAGACAAAGAGTGACAGGAGTGAAGGGCTTATATGTGGTGATGTTGATAGATGTGGAGATGAGTCTCAGGTGCAGGTGATTAGTATTCGGGTGAGAGGGATCGTGGAGTGAAAGTGTTGGGCGTGTCAGAAGGAACTGTGACATTACCCCCCCTTCAGGGGCCGCTCCAGAGGGGTGTGCAGCACGGCGACGAGGACGTCCACGACCACGAGGAGCTGGACGATCAGGGTGGGAGTCATGGAATTGAGAAAGGAGGGCGGGATCCAGGATGTCGTCCCAGGGAACCCATGATCACTCCTCTGAGCCGTAACCTTCCCAGTCGATGAGGTATTCTAGACAACCTCTGCGGCGGCGAGAGTCCAGGATGTCACGTACAGCATAGGCAGGACCGTCTTTGAGGAGTAATGGTTGAGGAGGAGCATCTGAAGGGTCCAGTTCTGAGGGGTGGAGAGAGAGGGGCGGGTGGTGAGGCTTCAGAAGAGAGACATGGAAAGGGGTGGATACGGAATTCTGGTGGAAGTTGGAGTTGGTAGGTGACAGGGTTAATCTGTTTAGAGATAGTGAAGGGACCAATGAAACAGGGACTTAGCTTTTTGCAGAGGAGGCAGAGTCTGATGTCTCTTGTCGAAAGCCAAACCTTTTGCCCAGGAAGATAGGTAGGAATGGGAGCCCTACGGGTGTCTGCAGTACCCTTCTGGCGGCGTACTGCCCGTAGAAGGTGGTGATGAGCAGAGTTCCAGACCTTTTCACTCTCCTTGAACCAGTGATCTATTGCTGGCAATTCAGAAGATTCACCGGACCATGGGAACAGGGGAGGTTGGTAACCCAAAACACATTGGAAGGGAGTGAGTTTGGTGGAAGCTTGACGCAGGGAATTTTGAGCATACTCAGCCCAGGGTAGGAAGCGACTCCAGCGGTCTTTACGGTGGGAGCAAAAGGTTCTGAGGAAGCGACCAATCTCCTGAATCTTTCTTTCGGTTTGTCCATTGCTCTGAGGGTGATAACCAGAAGTTAGACTGACGGATACACCAAGAAGGGAAAAGAAGGACTTCCATACCCGGGAGATAAACTGAGGTCCACGGTCTGAGACGATGTCTTCAGGTATTCCGTAGTTGCGGAAAACATGCTGGAATAGAGCCTCAGCCGTCTCTAGGGCAGTGGGAAGTCCCTTGAGGGGGAGTAGCTTGCAGGCCTTGGAGAAACTATCTACCGCGACGAGGATACATGTATTTCCGTTAGAAGGAGGTAGGTCTGTGATGAAATCGACTCCAAGGTGTGACCAGGGACGACGAGGAACAGGCAGAGGGAGGAGTTTACCTGCAGGGAGTCGGCATGGGGTACGGGAGATGGCACATTCAACACATCTTTGGAGGTACCTTCGAACGTCTTGTTCCATGCGTGGCCACCAGAATCGGTCTTGGAGAAGAGAGAGAGTTCTATTACTCCCCGGGTGACCAGTTCCCAAGGAGGAGTGTAAGGAATCAATGAGGAGTAGACGAAGGGAAGAGGGGACATATGTTTTATTTACAGGGCAGTTGGGAGGAGCTGGTTCAGTGGTGGTTGCTTCAGCGATGTCATCGTCCAAGGACCATTGATTTGGGCTAACGACTACGTTGGGGGGGAAGAATGGTATCAGGAGTCTCTTGGATATCCTCTGGAGCATGGAGACGTGATAGAGCGTCCGCTTTGACATTCTTATTGCCCGGGCGATAGGAGATGGTGAAGTCAAAACGGGTGAAAAAGAGGGCCCAACGTGCCTGGCGAGGGTTTAGGCGACGAGCTTCCCGAAGATATTCCAGGTTCTTATGATCGGTCAGCACTAGGAAAGGGTATTTGGCCCCCTCAAGCCAATGTCTCCACTCCTCCAAAGCCAAATTTATTGCCAGAAGCTCACGGTTACCGATGTCATAATTTTGTTCAGCTGGGTTGAGTTTCTTGGAAAAGAAGGCACAGGGATGGAGTCTGGAAGGTTTCCCCTGCTGCTGGGAAAGGACTGCTCCCACGCCAGTGGTTGAGGCATCCACCTCAACTATGAACGGTTTGTTTGGATTAGGATGGTAGAGAAGGGGTGCCGTGGTGAAGGCTTCCTTGAGACGTTGGAAGGCTATGGAGGCCGAAGGGGACCAGGAAAGTGACTTGGGTTTAGATTTTAGGAGTGATGTCAGCGGAGATGAGAGGGTGCTGAATTTCTTAATGAATCTGCGGTAAAAATTGGAGAAACCCAGAAAGCGTTGGAGCTAGTAGGAGTGGACCAGGTTCGTACCGCCTCGACCTTACCCTCATCCATCTGGATTCCTTCAGGACTGATATTATAGCCGAGAAAATGGAGGGTCCTCAGATGGAAGGAACACTTTTCAGCCTTGAGGTAAAGGTGGTACTCCCTCAATTTTCCCAGCACTAGCTTGACATGTCGTTGATGGTCAATCAGATTGGTAGAGTAGATTAGGATATCATCTATGTAGACGATGACGAATCGATTGAGGTATTCCCGGAAAACTTCGTTCATAAAGCCTTGGAATACAGATGGGGCATTGACCAGGCCGTACGGCATCACCAGGTATTCATAGTGGCCAGTTGGGGTAACGAACGCAGTTTTCCATTCGTCTCCCCTTCGGATGCGAATAAGATTAGAGGCGCTGCGTAGGTCGAGCTTTGTGAAGATCGTGGCTCCTCTCAGTTGTTCTAGAGCAGCCGGAACTAGGGGAAGAGGATACCTGAATTTGACCGTGATCTTATTGAGGGAGCGTTAGTCAATACAGGGGCGGAGGCCTCCATCCTTCTTGGCAACGAAGAAGAAGCTTGAAGCAGCAGGGGAGTTGGAAGGACGGATGTAACCCTGGGAGAGAGCCTCCTTGATGTACTCTTCCATGGCAGTCTGTTCAGGGATGGAGAGAGGATAGATCTTACCTCTGGGTACTGTTTTGCCTGGAAGGAGGTCGATTGCGCAATCCCAAGGTTGGTGTGGAGGTAAACGTGAGGCCTGAAGGGGACAGAAAACGTCCTGGAAGTCGGCGTAGCAGGAGGGAATCTCTATTGATCTAGAGCTGGTCGGGCTTTCTATCGTTGTTGTATTAAAATGGAGAAGGGGTTCCACTGTGAGTGGAGGGTGACTAGGAGAGGGAAGGTTTGGAAAACAGGTCATAAAGCATTTGGCTCCCCACTTTAGGATATCTCCAGTAGACCAGCAGATAAATGGTGAATGAAGGATGAGCCAGGGACGGCCAAGGATGATATCTGCCGTGGAGTTATTGAGAACCAATAGGGTTATATCCTCAGAGTGCAGGCATCCAATTTGGAGTTTGATGGGACCGACCCAATGATGGATATAGCCCCTTCCCAGAGGTTTGCCATTTATTGTTTGGATCTGGAAGTTGGGTTCGCAGGGCTTCTTTTGGAGGTGGAGTTGGGTTCAGAGGGTGTCGGAAATGAAGTTGCCGGCTGACCCAGAGTCGAGGAGTGATGGTACTGAGAGAGAAAAATCAGAGGCAGTAAGTGATACATTAGTTAAAAGGGGAGAGAAACTGATACTAGGGGTGTGTAAGTGACTCACCAATGGGCGAGGAGGTCGAATGGGACACGCAGAAATTACGTGTCCCCCTTTACCACAGTACAAGCATAACCTCTGGGTCAACCGGCGCTGGCGCTCTGCTGGGGACAGATGGTAGGAGTCTAGCTGCATAAAATCATTGTCTGGTTCGACGGTGTATGCTGAGGGTGGTTTAACAGAGGTTAGTGGCAGATGTGATACGGGCATTTCATATACCCATTTGCTTTCTCTCAATGGCACCGAGACGCATGCCGGAAATGGCTGCTGGTGGGGAATCGTGTGTTTATGTTACGTTATTAATGTTACATGTTAATTATGCCATTTTATGTTATGACATGGGTTTATTTTTTCTTTACCCTGGATGAGATTAGTGTTAGGTGTGATACTGTTTGAGGCAATGATGGATGATAAAAAGTGTTTTGAAGCTCTTTTTAATAAAATAATTAAGTAAATTATTTGGCTTATTAAGTTGCTTGAAACCTCACACCCTGGTGACATTTGCTGGTAAACTCAAATGATTAGTGCAGTGACATTTAGGCCCTGAATCATAATTTCAAAACAAGTGATTCAATAGGATATCAATACTTACGAAACAGTACTTAAAGCCTGTCACTTGTTCGCATATGTTGAAGTCTGAATTAAAAGTGTGCTTGAGCGAGACATCGTTTTGATCATGATTATCTATCAAGAACAGGAAAGCAATTATTCAAAACAGCTAGTAGTCACTTCTTTTTCAGTAAATTCTCATGTTAAACTACAATTAATGCTTGCACCAGGAGTGCACATATATTTGTCAACCGAAGTTCAGTTGAGGTGTAGGCTAAAAATTTGTGAGTGGTGGGTGGGGTGTGATACAATCGATCATGAAAAGTTGGTGTAACAGTTAAGAATGAAGCATGGTGGTTGGAGGGAAGAGTTTAAAATGTAAGGCAAATCTGTGATGTCATCTGTAAAATAATTTCAGAAGTAGAAATTACTTTTCGGATGTTCCCTGAATTTTCCCCTGCTACACTGTCATGATGATGTCAGTCGTTTCATAGGCAGAGTAAGTTATTAAATTTTTGATGAAACAGTATGACGATTCTAACTTTTTTTTTTTTTTGCTTTGGAATAATAATGAATCGTTCACAATAAGACCTGGAGTGCGCATGAAGAAAGTAAATTGGGATGACGTTAAAACTTCCCAAAACATAAGTCTGGCAAAAAAATTCTGCACATACAGCAATATATTAGAACATATTTCTTTATAATAAAAAAGTTATCTTTGTTTAATCACAACTGATTTATCAGAGAAAGGGTGAATACTAATGAGTGACATCACCTTTCATCCGATTGAAATTAGAAAATGGATATCATAAACCTCTGATAGATAAATAAAATCTCTATTCTTGAGAGGTTTATTTAATTCACTCCATTTGAAGCTAAATTGCTTTATTAATTTGATGTTGTATAACAAGGAGTGTAGCAGTCAATAATGAAGTGTGCATATATTATTTGACTGAAGGGCCCCACAGGTCTAGATACAGTATATTGATTATAGAAGTCAAAGCTTTGGGATGAGCTACTGTATATTTATATTGAGCATGTGCTTTACCAAAACCTATCAATGCTGCCATTTTTTATGTAGATTAAATTGCAATAAATAATTTAAATAGATGTTGCCATTGTGAATTTATTGTAATGTGTGAAAGTCATTTCTGAAGCTATCTGAACTGGTTAAGACTCAAAACCCATCTTCTTCATGTACTGTACATGTTTTAGTAAAATTCTGCACTACTGTATGTTCAATGGCTTTTGATCTATTAACATTTTGGACAAATCCTTTCTAAGATATGTTAAAACCACTTTCAGGCCTCTTTGCTGGTCTGAACCCTAACCCTAAGAGGAAAAAATCATCCAAATCCAAAATATGGTCCATCTGTCCTGTGATGACCAAACACATTAAGCGTTGTCACTGAAACTATACTGATGTCACTAATGACCTTTGGTGGTGTAGAGAGATCCGATCTCTCGGGAAGGGATTGCAGGGTTAATCCCCTCTTGAGAAGCTTCTCTGATTGGTCTCTAATTGTTAATGATTCATGAGAAGGTGGAGGGTAATTTTTATTTAATGGTTTGGGTGTTATCTCATTCTCCTCTCTCTAAATGTTGATTTGATATGATCTATGGCTCCATAAGCTCCAGTAATAAAGACATTAAAGAAGGTGAGGGAGAGCATCTTCTAAGTGTGCTGAAATTCTGCCACCATGCATGAATGTGCATTCAGTGTTATGTTGCTGTAAATTTACTTTAAAAAAAATCTTTACAACATACTGTATTTTACAAGTTTGTGACTTTTTTTTATACAAGTGAAAACCATACATGAGAAACATTGATCATGATTTATAACTCTGCAATAAATTGAATGGCATCTATGCTTATATTATTTTATTTGTTTCCCTGTCTCCACCTCAGGACTCTTATCCTGAGATCACTAGAACCGGCTGGATCCAGCAACATTCCTGCTTCGTGTTGGACTCCACTGCTACATGTCGCTGTGTAATGATGACTAAATGCAGCCGGTGCCAGCCAAACATCCCTTCAGTCTATTATGATGGACTTCAGAGAATTAACTGATGCCAATTCCAACCATAAGACATGGGACACTTAACCCTCTGGGGTCGACGGACGCACCGGCGCGTCCTGCTGGATATTTTAGTCATTACAGCAGAAACAACTTAAAATACTCTGTCATTTTTGGGTATACAGATAAGTGTAAGACATCATTAGAGACTATAAAGTGTCTACTTTTATTTGTGTACACTCAGAATAACAATGAAACATTGTGCTTTTGTAAAATAAAGAACATAAAAAGGGTGAGCTTTCAGCAGTCTCTGTGTTCACAAGCATATTTCAGAAACACGTCACAAAAATGAACCGAAACTCTGCGAATACTTATCACACAAACATAAAACATATGTCTAAAGAAAGCTTTAAATGTCTACTTTTTAATAAACCAATTTAAATTTAAAACAAATATTCTCCTGCAATGCAATCTGTTTGAAACAAAGCGATGTACAGTTTTTACTGGTCTATCTAATTATCTGTAATGTGATCCCACCCACCAGCAGAGCGCACCATTCATACGCTAATGTGCTGAGACAATCAACGCAAATGTACATGCCCCCGACTGTGATGTTGTAACCACATTTCATTCATTTTTCTGCGCGTTTGCAACGATACACGGGCAAGAAAGCTCCAGGAATGTATGGAACAGTTAACATTTTCCTCAGAAGAAGAGCGGGACTCCGATGAACGTTTGTATTTTGATGAGAGACTTGATCCAGCCGAGGATACAATTTCGGACGAGTAAGTCAATTAGTTTTCATTAGTTGACATGCTATTTTATATAAAATTTAACATATTTTACTAGTGGGAGTGTTTCCAGACTTGCCAGACAGGATTCAGAGTATTGAAATTTGAAATATGTCCTAATAAGCTAGTTTTAGTTACATTTAAATGCTGTTTCGGCTAAAGCAGGTATTTCAATTGTATGCTGTATAATATAAATATGATATGTAATATGATACAAAAATAATATGAATGTTTAGATTATATTTTAACTTGAGGTTTTGCTGCCTCATTATCATCACAAAAGTTTGTGCTTGCAAATGTATTCAGGTTAAATGAGTAAAATGCACTTTAAATATGCCAGTTATTATTAGAAAATCAGCATATTATTATGATTTCTGAAGGATCGTGTGACACCGAGGACTGCAGTAATGATGCTGAAAATTATGCTTTGATCACAAATTGCATTTTACATTATATTTAAATATAAAACTGTTCTTCTAAATTGTAAAAAGAGTTCAGAATATCAATGATGTTTCTGTATTTTGGATCAAATAAATCCAGTCTTGGTGATCAGAAGAGATTTCTTTTAATGGTAGTGTAGGTCTAACATTAAGTAAAGTCTTCATGTAAAGAAAATATATAGTCAGATTACTTCTTTTAACTTAAAACTTGATTTGGATCATTAAGTCTCCTCACATTCATTCTCTTTCTGTCACATTCCTCATTGATGGGCCCAGGGGAGTGGTCTTTATTCTCTCAGGTGTGAATTGCAATCCATATTCATGATCATTCATGCCTCCTCGCATATTACCTTTCAACACTAAAATTGTCTTACAAAAGTTAAATTACTATATTGTTTTGTATGAATGAGTGGTCAGGATGGTTTTCATATCATTTTGTAGCAAAAACTCTAGGCTACAAGATCCAGTTGGATCTTGTCTTGTGGACAAATGTTTAATATGTGTTATAGGACCTTATTTCAGTGACTTAAAATTTTAGTTTTTCAAAAACCACGCATAAACGTTATTTTCTCAAAAATACAAACATGTACACACATGTTGCTCACATATTATTGTAGCCCTGTTTGTGCTGAATACAGTGTTATCTGTATTCATTAGAATACAGTATTAGACTTTAGCCATTAATATGTTTTTAAGCAACTGAAAAAAGCACAAATGTCAAGGCATTTCAAAACTTCTCCAGGGCCCAAAATACCCTCAGACCCCAGAGGGTATGCCATTGTTTGAACCTTGGATTTAGGATGGACCACACTGAACCTTACCGAAATGACCGGGCAGATTGAACTGCATTTCATATCCCTGATCTCTGCCTGCATCACCTCAGTCTATTGATGAACTATGATCTTGAAATGGAATGCATAGACTAACAATTGCTAAAAAAAAAGCCTTCATCAGCCAATTAACAAGGACAATTGCATCAATGTGAACTTCTGCAGTTAATCCAGGATGGACTTAAAAGACATTGGTCATTAAATTTACAGTTCAAACAAAATCAATGTTTGAACACTGGCCCTTAACACTTACTTAGTTTAATAATTTTAAACCATGACTTTAACTATACATAAGTAATATTGGCATTATATTCATGTTGTTTAGCCAGAGGGGAACTGGCCCCCACAGTGAGTCTGGTTTCTCCCAAGGTTATTTTTCTCCATTAATCAACATCTTATGGAGTTTTGTGTTCATTGCCACAGACGCCTTCATCTTGCTCACTGGGGATATTAATACAATTATTATTTAATTACTTATTTTTAGACATGATTAACAATCATATTTTATCTAATTACACAATGATGATTCATCGACATAACAGTTTTATCATCTGTTAATTCCTTATCTTCAGTAAAGCTGCTTTGAAACGATGTGTATGGTGAAAGGCGCTATACAAATAAAATTGACTTGACTTGACATGACCCATACAGATTGTATACACACTGGCAGCCAAAATTTTGGAAAAATGTTCAGATTTTCCTCATATGGAAAGAAATTTGTACATTTATAAGTGGCATTCAACTGATCACAAAGTATAGTCAGGACATTAATAACGTGAAAAACTATAATTACAATTTGAAAAAAATACAAGAACTTTCAGTCCTTCTTAAACTACTTCAAAGAGTTCTCATCAAAAAATCCTACATGTGCAGTGATGACAGCTTTGCAGATCCTTGGCATTCTAACTGTCAGTTTGTCCAGATACTCAGGTGACATTTCACCCCACACTTCCTGTAGCACTTTCCATAGATGTGGCTGTCTTGTTGGGCACTTCTCTTGCACCTTACATTCTAGCTTATCCCACAAAAGCTCAATGGGTTACGATCAATAACACTCTTTTCCAATTATCTGTTGTCCAATGTCTGTGTTACTTTGCCCACTCTAACCTTATCTTTTTTTTTTCTGTTCCAAAAGTGGCTTTTTCTTTGCAATTCTTCACATAAGGCCTGTACCGCTGAGTTTTCTCTTTACTGTTGTACGTGAAACTGGTGTTGTGCATGTAGACTTCAATGAAGCTGTCAGCTGAGCACATATATGAGGCATCTATTTCTCAAACTAGAGAATCTGATGTACTTATCCTCTTGTTTAGTTGTACATCTGGCCTTCCACATCTCTTTCTGTCCTTGTATTGTATAGCCTTCATTCCACAAAACAATGATTGACTGATGAGTTTCTAGAGAAAGTTGTTTCTTTTTTGCCATTTTTGACCTAATATTGACCTTAAGACATGCCAGTCTATTGCATGAATGGTGGTGGTGTAGTGGCTAAAGCACAGGACTGTTAATCAGAAGGACACTAGTTTGATCCCCACAGTCACCACCGTTGTGCCCTTGAGCAAGGCACTTAACTCCAGGTTGTTCCGGGGGGATTGTCCCTGTAATAAGTGCACTGTAAGTTGCTTTGGATAAAAGCATCTGCCAAATGCATAAATGTAAATATAAATGCATAGTGTGGCAACTCAAAAACAAACACAAAGACAATGTTAAGCTTTATTTAACGAACCAAATAACTTTCAACTGTGTTTGATATAATGGCAAGTGATTTTCTAGTACCAATTTAGCAATTCAGCATGATAAGGTGTTGGAGTGATGGCTGCTGGAAATGGGGCCTGCTCTAGATTTGATCAAAAATTACTTTTCAAATAGTGATGGTCCTGTTTTTTACATCGGTAAAGGCCTGACTATACTTTTGTGATCAGTTGAATGCCACTTTGGTGAATAAAGTACCAATTTCCTTCCGAAACAGCAAAATCTGTACATTATTCCAAACTTTTGGCTGCCAGTGTACATTTATGTGTATTGTCATATATCAGATTTCTGTACATGATTTCAGACTTGCAGACTGGATTTTTATGATTAGGATGTGGAATTCAGTTAATTCCAAAATGCAAACCTTTTCACAGTGATTTTAGTATATATTTGACTGAGAATGGCATGTACTATTGAAAACACAGTATTTTTAAAATATGGAAATAAAGACACATTTTTCAGCACATCAAGAACACAAAATTTAATTAAACAGAAATGAAGACTTAGAAAACAGAACTTTGCGAGCCAAAGATTTCTTTGCTATAGCACTTAAATGCCAAAATCGTGATTAGCAAAGAAGAGATATTTTGAAGTGTGTATGTTGGAAGTTTACAATTTCAGCATTTTTATTTTTTTTCTTCAGTAAAAGTGTGTTTTTACTTTTACTGAAGCATTTTCAACGGGTCATTCAGGTTGTTATAAACCTGTGTCAAACTGTTGTTTGAAAATGTGTATGCACTGAATTGCACTGCACTGAAAAAAAAATGCAAATAAACATATTAACCCATACCTGACTTTTTATCCTTGTTTATGTAAACATGGATATGGACATACATACACATGTGAAATCACTATATAGAGAAGAGAAGATAAAAAAACATTGTGTTGATCAGTCCCTTATCTATGTCTTACATATTATTGTTGCTCCTCTAAAATGGAAAAAAAAAAAAAAATACCAATCATATCTTTCATGAGAACATACATTTTATATATATATATATTATTATTATTTATTTATTTATTTTTATTTTTTTAC
Organism: Moxostoma hubbsi; assembly: GCA_032164185.1. NCBI lineage: Eukaryota > Metazoa > Chordata > Actinopteri > Cypriniformes > Catostomidae > Moxostoma > Moxostoma hubbsi. The sequence continues at coordinate 17,923,452 of JAVLUX010000021.1, forward strand.
ACGTCACCTGTTTTGATTGCTTACATTGTTTCAAACTGACTTTGTTCTAGACACTTAAAATACTGGTCTTCAACTGGTGCATAAATGTGTTTATGAAAGCAGGATTTCTTATCCAGCTCCCTCCTGGCTTTTAAAAATCACCTTCTAAGGGAATTTTTTTTTTTTTTTTCAATTTTCAAGTTTTCAATGGAACAAGATACACTTTAATTTTAGTGCTTTTGCATTGAGAAGTTACAGATGGTTCCTCAATTGTGCCAGTGTGCAAGTGCAATGGTGAGGAGAGACAATAATGGCAGTGTAACTCTCATTTTAAAATACATATCTCCAAATTGCAATGTTTTGAGTGCAATATGCTCCACAAAGTGTGAAATCGAGAGTACTTGGTCACATTGAGTGTGAAAGCTGAATATGAGAAAAACAACGAGATAGGTTTCTGCTTGGAGGTATTAACATATTAATGGCAGAAATACCACTCGCGTAGAGCTGATGATACTGCATGTTGAATATGATAAATATGATAAATGCTTATTTCATATGAAAATAAGGACAATCCAACTACTTGATAATTATAGGGCCCCCATCACATTGTTCTTGTATTTGACTGAGCTTTAAAATACAATTTAATATCAAACTTGGATCAGAACATATTCCTCCAATCTCATAGTTACTGAGAGTGACAGTAGAGATCGAATAAAACCCCATGGGTTATAGAAATTGATTTTTAGAATGAAGTTACATCTTTTAACTTTACCATCTATCACAGATGGCTAAGTCTCCAGAGGTCCCACAAAATCCAATAAAGCTTATGGAGACTTTTTTACTTATGTAGCAGAACTTTACAGCAGACACGATGCTCATAATGATGAGAGATATGGTGACCATGAGAACATAATTGTGTAGAGAAGATTCTGTAATAAACATTGTCATAAAGGCATAATGAAGCAATTCTTAAAGTCATAATGGAGCGATGATTTTGGGGACAATATTTAAAGCAAATTAGCAATCAACACAAAATAAAGAAAGGTATAGTTAAATTATGCAGTATCAAGCCATCTGATAACAGCTCTAAGTTGACAGGGCAATGCTCAGGGCATATTAAGAATGAGCAATAGGTTTATATGCTCAAGAAAAGGGTAGAGGAGTGGTTGCCCTGGAAACGGCTTATGCAGCATATTAGAAGGTTAATAAACTAAAGGCTTGGCATGCTGAAAATGCTCACTCTGGAGAGAGGGAATTATTTGGAATGAGATCTGATCCAAATGCATGACCACCCTTGAGAAATTGGCTTTCATTATTGGTTACGCACTATTTACACAGCCAGCATGGAAGGATGAGAAGTTATTAGGCCAATCTCCTGAGATGAACACAATAGCTGCCATTATATATATATATTTTTTTTTATGTGAGAGCAGGTATAAGAACCAGCTCTCACATACAATCATACATAATTTCATATTTAGAACAGACGTATCATGGAAAACATGATTTTTCTTGTCTAACCAATAGGAGTAGGCAAGAGGGCTAAATTACATCATTGTCTAGTAGCGGGTCTGCTCTTATGTTCAAGGTTATCGGTGCTCAGGTGATGTCACACGCCTTCTTCAATGAGAATATGCACATGTTGCAGCACTCAGCTCCTCTGGTAACTTTTGTAAAGTGTTCTTTTCTTGTAAATGTAGTGCTATGTGTAGGTTTAATTGTAAGTTATTGTGTATTTCATTTAGTTTGTGTTTAATCAATTGTACTGAGAGTTTCACATAAGAGGCAAAGTTGAAGAGCATTTCTCTGTGAATGAAGATTGATTTTGGTTCCTACATTACTTTCTCTCTTTCAACATAGTCCAGATGTATGCACATTCAGATTATTTTAAAGCCTGTTCACTAACGTCATATGAGAATGTTGAGCTGATTTTGTGTTTGATTGATATTCACAGGAGTGCATTGTAGAATAATCAATGTTTACTTTTAATTTTTTGTACATGCATTCGTTTGTTAGAGCACCTTCATTCTCAAAAAAGCGTGAGATACTCGCTAGTGTTTATTTTCACAGCACGTGTTGTATTGTGCATGTGCGTTCTGTATTGATTAACCTGAACTGCATTAGACTGATCTCTTGTATTTCTCTTGACTGATTATTTATTAATACAACTTATCTTGTCATGTTTTGATGCTTTATAACACTTAGTATTTTATTTTATTAAAATGTATTTCCATATTGTTTGTGAACAAAACTTGAATTTGTTTGATAGACATGTCTCTGTTTTTATTAAATATTTATTTTGAGAGTGGCACAGTTCTTGTAGGTTATGGAGGTGGCCACACTTGTTTTTTTGAAAAAAGAGTTTTATGTGCCATAGCGTGAAGACGTACTTAAACATTCACAATTCAAAGCTCACTCCCCAGTCTACCAAGAGTGAGCTATATCAACATTATGTAATTTCATAGCCATAATGACTACTGCCACTGTGTATGTTATTATTATCCAGACCTTTGCTGGGAAGGAAATGTAGAGACCAGAACGTCTCGGTTACTGCCATAACCTCCATTCCCTGATGGAGGGAACGAGATGTTGTGTCGATGAGTTGACACTAGGGGTCGCTACTGCGGACCCAAGACATCTCTGATCTCGAGAAAAGGCCAATGAGAATTGGCGTGTGGAATTTGCATGCCACACCCCCGGACATACGGGTAAAAAAGGAGTGACGCAGCAAATACACATCAGGTATCGCACTGAGGAGCCGAGCAAAAGACAGAGCTTTCAGCGGTTGGTTCAGTGTTGTGGCCGGAGGGACACAACATCTCATTCCCTCCATCAGGGAACGGAGGTTACGTTAGTAACTGAGACGTTCCCCATCTGTCACTCACTCGACGTTGTGTCAATAAGTTGACACTAGGGGTCCCAATGGAAAATACCACAAGAGCTGAACCGAGTTACGCAGACTGGCAGTGTGAGACGGGCAGACCTCTGTTAAGCCATTGCATAGCTACCCCCAAAACACTGTCAGGCATGAAGCGGTCCCCTGCACCTAGGGGAATGGCTAACTGATCAGAAGTATAAGGACTGGCTGGCCCAGCTGGGGCCTTCTCTCTATCATTCTCCCCATTAAAAGGAATGAATCGTTCGGCTGGGGGCCAAATATATGGTCCAAGCTGGGGGGTGTCCCTCCAAAGAGGAGGACACTGCAGAGACCACACTCGGCCCCGAGAGGTGGGGGGGATTTTAGGTTGAATACACACATGGTCTTACCGGTTAGGAGCGGAAGCACATCGTGTGGAGCGGGGGGGAGGAGTTACTACAAACATGGCGACTCAGGGCAGAGGGCCCTCTGTCCAAGGAAGACGCGGTTTACCATCAGGGAAAACATTTTGCGGGATATACATCACATGGGGGTTGTCCAAGGGGACAACCAGCACATGTGGAGCACTTACCTCAGTATGGGGGCCTATTGATGCCTGTACCGGGACGGTAGCGAGCCTCTCCGAAGACTCAACGGCCGCTAGGCTAGGGAGGAAGAACGTCCAGTGTTCACACTTCCTGCGTACGCAACTGGGGAAAGAGCGCACGTCTTTGCCTCAAGGGAGGGGAAAGGCGCTATGTACAAGCGATACACCAGGCCAGCTGACCCGAACTTGCCTGTTTGTGTCACCTGATAACACACGGGATGAAACTGGCTCAACCCTGAGGTTATAGAACCTTGAGAAGCTGTTTTGCCCAACCCGCAGCTCTACATATAGACATAGAAAGGCGCTGAGGGACAACGCCCAACAAGCCACAACTTTTTTTTTCCAAAACTCAACACAAATTCAGCATTTTACACCATGTGAGCATGTAGAATGCAATAGCGTTCAATAACCCCTATACTTTCATCACAACCTGAACTCAATTCTCACCATGTGAACAGTTTTAAGAAAAATTGTTGACACACCAATCAGAATGTTAGGATGTATAAAAAAGGGCTACAGGTGAATATACTTGCTATGGATTAAATGGATTCCATCAAAAAGGTCAAGTTAGAGGAAGATGGAGAGGGAATAGGAAAGGTGGAGTTTGAAGAGGAAGTGGAAAACCGAGGAGGTGGAGGAAATGGAGTTGGAAAAGGAAGAAGTGAAGGTGGAGGTTCAAGAGGATGGAGGAGATGAAGGTGGAAGATGAGATGGAGGAGATGAAGATGTGCAATTCTCAAAAACAAAACACATCTGTTGACATTTCCTGATGATCTCTGTGATCACTTGTTTCAGCAAGAACAGATATGGCCAGGCCAGTCTCAAGAGTAAAGCTACTTTTCATCTGGGACCATGTCAGTTTCCACAGCTTTGGTAAGTCAATGGTTCACTGCCAATCCCAGATTTTCAGATCGTTTTCTCCCACTGTATTCTCTGTTCCTCAAGCCCACAGATGATTTCTTCTTGGAATGTCGGTGGAACATATATGATAGAAATCCTCACTAGCTAGGAAACCTTCTACAAGCAATCAATAAATGACATTGATTTAAACTCTTTTCAAGGGTGGAAAAGGCATACCAGGGGTACTTCCCCCAATGTATGGCCAGGGCTAACAATGCATGTGATGTTGAAGAGGCTCTTTGCCCAGCCCAGTGGCAAGATGTTCTTGAGCAATAAATGAGATTTTCTTCACAGCATACCAGCTCTTTTTTTTCTCTTGCCTTTAAAGTACAGTACTGTAAAAAATAAATAAATAAAAACCCTCATAATAAAAGAAAAATGTCCTGTACTGTTACTGAAAAATATGTCTTAACATTGTGCAATCAGGAACATTTTTAAGTTTACAATGTTTATGTCTAATAAAAACTAAAATTTAGTGTATACTAATAAAACTGCACTGTTTTTTATCAGCACAGACCAACTCATTGAATACTAAATAGGCATTACTATAACAATGTTTTATAAATCAGTAATTTTTGTATAGTTTTAAAACAATACAAATAATGTTGATTTATACTACATTGCAATATACCTAACTTTCACTTAATTTATGTGTAATGATTTATTTCTTTGTAGGATTTAAATCTCAGACCATTTTATATTACACTATGAGCGCACAAGAAAGCTGAATACAAGTAAATTTGGGGAACATTAAACCATTTCCTCTAGCAGCTAGTGAGCATGGCCAGCTACGCAGCATCTTGTACTCTACTTAGGAAACCAGAGTTACATATGTAACATCACATTCCCTTTTGTAGTTCACTTCGACTCTGTGTCAGCTCTGACACACTGGGAACAGTATACCACAACTTCATGCAAACAATAGCTGTCAGTTGTATCAGCCCATGTGGCAAGAATTTAGTGGTGCACAAGTGGACTATAAGTGTACCACTGTTCCTGTCACATCAGCTGCTGTCTCTTCTCCTAGCCAGTTCACACGATCATCATCCGCTGAATACTAATCCCTCACTGGACTGCAAATCCCATCCTGCATTGCCTCCAACCATTATCTCACACCTGTTCATTATTACACATTATCTGTGTATTTAAGCCCTGGGTTCTACCATTCTGTGCGAAGTCTTGCCAGTTCTTTCTTAGTCTGCAATTCTAAGCGTTTATGCTTGCTTGCTTGCTTGCTTGCTTGCCTGCCTGCCTGCCTGCCTGCCTGCCTGCTTGCCTGCTTGCTTGCCTGTTTGCCTGTTTGACTTGTGCCTGTTTATTGTGGATGTTTCCACTGTGTTCTACTTTTTGGATTTGTCTGCTTCACTGGACTGTTTTCTGGTTTTGACCTATTGGATGCTTGATCACTCTTTTAAATCTGCATATGGATCCTACGTCTGCCTTACCGTGGATTCAGACCAGAGGCGTCAAGCGCGTCAAATCGACCGGAATTTTCTCATTTTCTATGACAGTCAGCGTCTCTCGACAGCAAGAAGTGGCACGTCTTGGGCGGTGTGGGAGTCAGAGGAAAGTTCAAGTGCAGCCAACATTATGATAATGAGCTTTGACGTGGTTCGGCGGCAACCTATTGAAATATAGAAGTGCTCCGTTCTAGCGAAGTCTAGAGAACACAACCATGTAAACTTTGGTTCCCAAAGTTAATAATAATATATAAAAAAATGTCATGAGGATATACGCTACTTGTGATATGTCATCAAAAAGATACCGGTCGACATGTCTGGATGTTTTGCGGCCCCTTTAAATATAGTTAATAAAACTAAGCATTCTCAACGAACATTGCCGCCTATTTCAAATACGTCAGAGTGTCCCCGAATTTTCGATAGCGTTGTTGGCAGGACAGCCAGAGCAAATTTTGACGCTCTCGCCACCTCTGGTCTGAACGCACAGTTACCGTCTGGTTTGTTGCAGTTTCAGTAAAGAGAATATTGGAAGCTGGAGTTAAACCCTCATCCAGATTATGAAATCTGATAAAAGTATAAGGAGAGGCCCAACCTGCTACTGTAAAAATGTCCTCCAAGGACGCACCTCTACCCAAAGCTCAAGAGGAAGCCACACTCCTCATGGAATGAGCCCGAAAACGCTAAGGCATATTGCACTCAAAATTGCATCAGCAAGCCAATGAGACAGCCTCTGCTTAGTGACCAAAAACCCTCTGTTGGGGCCACCTAAGCACATAAAAGCTGTTCTGACTTACACCACTGGCTTGTGCAATAAACTTAGAGCTGCAAAGCGCTAACAGGGCACATTACATGCAACCTTTCACTCTTATTTTACTTAAATGGGGGAGTATAGAAGGACTGAAAAGTAATAACCTGAGAACAGAACGGTGTAGAAACAACCTTGGGTAAAAATCCCAAACAAGGTCACTCAATACTATCTTCAATAACCTAGCACAAAATCCATACACAATTGATTGACTGACAGTCAAATCACCAAACCTCTTAAATGACGCCAATGCCAGAAGCAGGGCAGTTTCTACACACTGTCTACACCAGATGTGAGCAGCATGACACAACAAAAGCTAATCACTTTCATTATAATCAATGATGCTTTCAAAACTGGATGTGTAAGTCACGTCATGTCACGTCGACAGTAAACAACCATTTTGAAATCATTCAACCAACAACATCACTTGAGTCTGGTGTAGACAGAGGGTAAGAGTCAGAAGCTTTTCAGAAACTGATGCCAAGGTCTCATGATGAGTAAACGAGAGCACCATGTGAAACACATTACAGACAAATCCCATAAAGGAATACACACGAACTGGAGAGATAGAGAAAGAGGCAGAGGCCGTTTCTCCATACTGCCTCATCCATGTGCATCCTCTTAGAACAGCACAGACAGAGACAATAGGGGAGATAAAAGTCTTACTTCTCTTCTGTCCAACAGCAAATACTCTGATCCATAATTTCTTAATGAACAGATTTTAAAATCTTAAGTGCATATTTTCACAAAAACATTTGTCTTCAAACAGCTATTTGATATATTCTGTGTGTATCAGTAGGAAATCTCAATTTTAGATTTCAACATTCCCTTTGCCAATAGAATTGAATAGAATAAGAACAAGGAGCCCTACAACAGATGGTATGGCACCCTCATAGCCTGGATCTCAATATCATTGAGTCAGTCTGGGATTACATGAAGACACAGAAGCTATTGGGACAGACTAAACAGAATGTTGGCAAGTTCTTCAAAAAGCTTGGAACATCCCATCTGCCAACAATCAATAAAAAAATGTGTCCAGGTGTACCTATGAGAATTGGTGTTGTTCGGGAAGGCAAAAGTTGTCACACAAAATGTTTATGTAGCTTTTTAATGTTTATTGGACCTTGTATGATTGATAATTGAAAACTATCTATGGCATTATATTTGAAGACATCCTTACCATGCAACAATTTTCACAAGTGCTAAAAAGTTTGCACAGTACTTTATGTACAATACACACACACACACACACACACACAACATTTATAATGTCAATGTTTTGTGGCTTGTGTTTTGCCTACCCTGATATATTTTTGTAATTAAGTTTCCATTTTAAATGGAATGGTTGAGTAGTCAGCTTTGCGACCCTAAGAGTAACCTAACAGGAGGCCTTTCACATCTAAATGGCTACTCCAACCATCCAATCAGTTCTTTCTGGGTGGAATAGTCCCCTCTTAAGATATAAGCAATTATACCTCCTTCAATAACATTACCCACAGGGCAAGCTGTGACTTTCTGTACAAGAAAGTTGTAATACGATTCATCATGATAGCTACATGGGGCTAACCTTTCATTTTTATGTAAACCACTGCAAATTTAGCTCACACCCCACAAAGAGGAATTATTTCTGCACATATGACAGAGAAAGAGAGAGAACAAGGTTGTAGCTTCTTTCCCAATGCCATTGCTGTCATCTGTCTAAATTTGAAAGAATTACTTCAGGGCTCTGCAAATTCACAGCAACATTTGAGTGAATTTGATTTGCACCGAAGCACACCTGATTCCTTATGAAAGAAATCTACAAAGGTGTCTACTTTTTCTTAATTTTCCATCTTCCTTCTATCTTTATAGGTCTAACGGGAATGTCTCTTTTCATCTTCGTCATAAGGGTAGCTATACATCATGGAGTTTAATGACTGCGTATGCTTGATGGAAAGAAACAACAAGCAAAATCTCTGAAGTGTAGCCATCATTTCCTGTACAGCTTTGACTCATGCATGTCAAGTCACAATATTCAATTCTTCAATTCTCCTCGACATCTAAGTACATCCTAAAAGGATGAGATATACTTTAACGAAGGGATTTTACAACCTCATTGTATCTGCTCATGGACAGCAGCTGTCTGCTTGATGTGAATAGGCTTCAAATAGTCTTGAAGAAAAAGGCCTTTCAGAGGAACACAGTGAGTGATCTAGAGCAAACTAAATGCAGGAGTTGCTCTCAGTAAGCCTGCAGCAGAGAAAAAAGCTCATAATTTCTTGAACTCAAAATTCTGTGTGAAACTAAAAGGAATAACATCTAAAATGCTGGACAAAGGGCTGATGTGTGAAGAGCAGAAGGCTGTGTGGAAGTGTGGCATTTATGTATGATGTCCTACATTGGATTTTGCAAGGAAAATTTATCAGCAGTACAAGTGGATAAAACAGAGAGTGAGATGGTTTGTCAACATGTCAATGAGAAGTTGAGATGTTGACATGTTAATGTTTAGCACAAAATATAAACACATTTTCCGCACAAAGACAAAGGCTAATAATCAATCAATCTATCTTACTATAGAATATTTATATACAGTCCACAAAATCACATAAATCATATTGTCACAAGGGCTTTTATCCTTTCCAGAACAATTGAAGTTATTAGAGGGAGTCCTGAACAAGAAGGCGAGGGTCACTGGCCTTCAGAGTTAAGTTCATGTCACTACACATTAAAAAATATTAATCTGTGCACTCATGGTCGACCTATTTATCACATTGTTATACACACAAGGAAAAAAGAAAAAGGTAACAATTGATTGGATACAATACATTTATATAAAATATATACAAATTAACCTGTACAATGTACCTTTTTTTCATAACAAAACTTGAAAGTTAAGACTGCCGATTCAAAAGGACACTCAGAGAAAGAAAATTAAACAGAAAGTTGGGGTCATGACTTAACTTATAAAGTACAGCTGAATGAACCAAGATCACACAGTATATCAATGTGATTCTTCTGAATCTTTATGTACACTGAAACTGATCCCATTCTACTGAATTACTGACAAGTGCCATTCCCCATCAGACATTTTTGCATCATTTCAACTGTGAAGACATTTCCCTAAACACAGGTTCTTGTCCCATGGAAATCAGGTAGTAATCATGTTTACACAACTCTGAGTGCAATTCAGAGGTTGAATTTTTGCACTAAAATATAATGTTTACTCAATAGTTTACAGCTCACAGTATTTTCTGAAGTATATATTTTACATTTAAACAGTTAATGTCACTGGACAGTTTGAACCATATTAAAGTGGGCAGTGGAGTTGAAATATGCTTTCAGTCTAAAATCCAATTAAATCGAGACTGACTGAAATTTACAGACAGAAGCCCAGTTTCCATCTCTCTCTCTCTCTCTCTCTCTCTCTCTCTCTCTCTCTCTGCGTGACTGTAAAGCCTCTCTGGTTGCCATGGTGATGGTGTGAGCGAGGGACAGGAATGCAGGTGTCAGTGAAGGATTTAAAGGCAAATTTTACTGGATAGAGCAGATGCAGAGATAATGGTGAGCATTAAACACTATGGGCTGCAGAAGACCGTAATATCTTACATGCTGAATATGGACATGCTGCTTGGATCATAAACATATATTGTAGATCTGTGGCAAAGAGCCAGGGGTTCACATACAGGATACAATTGCTTGGGACTTTGCTTCTATTCCTCTCTAAAATCTAGTCGATGGATGGATATGGATTTTTCATTGGACGATGTTGACAGCGATCACTTAAGAGTTGGGTGGCTGTTGGCCGACATAAGGCCATTTACTGTATGTAGGAATTTGGATGTACACACAATGAAATTGATGGGGTAACCATAAAAACAATGCACAATATCTACTCAATATCTACAATATACTTAAAATATTTGAAAACAGATAATGTGCATTAGCCTATCCATTGAATAGGCTGATAAAATATTTTAGAACTAACAAATGGGAAAACTAACACTTCTGTTCAGGCATATGCAAAGCCTACAGCAGATGACAGTCTGCTGTGAAAGTTCACAAAGTTCTATGACTCCCCCAGGCCTCTGTCTCTTCTCTCTCTCCATTCTAAACCTTTTCTCATTATATAAAAGCATGTGTGGCACATTTTGAATATTGCTCACACATGTGGTGAGCTGGCCTGTGCTCATTTACCGGAGTTGATTCATTAGGAATCAGACGCACAGGGTCAGGAACATTTCACATCATCTGTCAAAAATATTTGTGTGATATGATGAAAGAGGAAATCATAATTTCAGTTGCATGAGGAGGAGACAGTGGTGTGTGTGTGTGGGGGGGGGGGTTATTTAGAGATTATTTCTGCACAATGTCTTCATGTTTTAACATCTAATTTTATTTGAGCCAAAAATATCATTTAAAATGACTGAATCAAACTTACTACAGGTAGGTTACACCAACAAAGGTCATTTGAAATGGTAAGATCATGTAGAAATAGCTCTATAATGTATTGTAATTGATATAATATCATGAAAGGATAAAATATTGGGATTCAATACAAAAGCCCCAAGTCGAATGTTTTTTTTTTATTCTTTGAAAAAAAATTGGATACCTAAATTAATCTTTCAGCCTTAGAATGTACATGGAACTTGTTTTGGAATAAGATATGGGACATCGTTGCTGTACGATATTTAGAGATGTGTTCTTTTCTACAATGAGCTGCAAATTTGAGTTGGAGAATATGTTGACCACTCTTCGAATTGTGGGGGGTTTTGGGGGTCCCGGATCCCCCTTAAGATTTAAGGGAACTCCCATAAGTCCAAAATAATGTAACCTGGGGGGGTTCCCAGAGGGGTTCCCCGTCTGTCGCTCACTTCGACATTGTGTCGAGTGAAGTGACACTAGGGAACTTTTTTGAAGGCCTCGGTTACCTCTGAACTAGAGAAACGGCCAATGAGAATTTGGCAGACAGAATTTGCATGTCCATCCCCCAGACATACATGTATAAAGGGAGGGAATCATGCCTCTTCATTCAGATTTCTTCTTCGGAGTCGAGCGGTTGTGCGATCAGCGAGCTGAGATCACTTACTGTTCCACTCACCTCCGCAGAGCTTATGCTGTTGGATCTACAGCGCATATCAGCGGCTTATTCCTTCTCTGCACTGCAGTGCAGATTTGCCCCTGGGCACTCGACAGCGCTGATAAAAGAGAGTATTTCCATAAAAGAGTTTATTTTCTCTAAAAGAGCAAAACACAGCTGGTTTTGAACGTCCTTTTCAGGATGCGTCTTTATGAAGATGCCTTCCGCCCCTGTGTAGTTCCTGGATTTATATTTTTCCATTTGGCCAACTTTTAAGAACACTTGGTCTTAACTTTCACTTTTATGCCGATGACACTCAGATCTATATACATTCAAAACCTGATGTCAATATGCCTGTGTCTTTTCTTTCTCAATGTTTTACTGAGATTAAGAAATGGATGTCTGAAAATTTTCTCTGTCTAAACAGTGATAAGACAGAAGTGATGCTTATTGGTTCACCTCATCAGTTGCGTAAAGCAGAGACCTTAAGTGTGGATGGCTCTGCTTTGAAATTGCAAACTAAACTAAAAAATCTGGGGGTGATATTTGATGCCAATTTAACTTTTGACCATCATGTTCGTAACACAGTCAAAACATCATTTTTTCATCTCAGAAACATTGCCAAATTACGCTCTATGTTGACCTTCTCTGTGGCTGAAAAGTTAATCAACACTTTTGTTTTTTCACGTATTGATTATTGTAATGCTTTGCTGGCTGGGGTTTCTAAAGCTACCCTAAGTAAATTACAGTTGGTACAAAATTCGGCTGCTAGGGTTCTGACTGGGACCAGTGCAAGGGAGCACATTACACCAATCCTGGAAAAATTGCACTGGCTTCCTGTTAGTTTTCGTATTAACTTTAAAATTCTCATGCTCACCTATAAGGCCTTGAATAACTTGGCCCCTCAATATTTGTGTGAGCTCTTAACCCCCTACAATCCTACACGTGCTTTACGATCTTCTGAAGCGGTTCTTTTAACTGTCCAAACAACACGGCTAAAAACTATGGGTGATCGGGCTTTTACTTCTTTGGCTCCTAAATTGTGGAATTCCCTGCCCTCTGAGATTAGGAATGCAGAATCCCTTAGAGTTTTTAAATCGTCCCTTAAAACTTATTTTTTTAGGGTGGCTTTTTTGTGATTCGTATGATTACTGTGTTTGTGATTATATTGGCCTTCTGTTTTTATTGCTTGTTTAGTTTTTACTGCCTAGACTGTTGTGTATCCTTCTAATTTCATTATTTTTATGTAAAGTGCTTTGAGATGTTACTTTTAAAGGCACTATATAAAATAAAGTTTATTATTATTATTATTATTTCTCACCACTCCTGATGGTCACTGATGGTGCCTCGTGTGTCTGGGCCGCCATCACACTGAGGTAGCGTTTGTGGACGGTTCATGTTCTTACTGCGAGAACCTAACCATGACAATGTTGTGGTTGTAGCTTTCCTTCTTAAAGAGGAATGCCACTCCAGCCGCCCCCCGTGTCGCTCTTTCTTCCCACAGGATTGAGGACAACCTGGCTGGCGATGGAGGCGATTTGGGGATGGTAGCGGGCAAGGTTTCGCAGGGTAGATCCCCACGAACCACCCGCCCCCCCAGCACGCTCGTTGATTTCTGTCTGAGCTCGAGGTGGGAACGGCTCGCCTCACGGCCAGTCTGTTTACTCCCTCGAGCCCCCAGAGCTGGATGATGGGTTTGCCGCTGCATCCGGAGAGCGTTCTGGCATCTGACTTGCCTTCGGGTCAGCATGCCCAGTCTGAGGCTGACGCCCAGATGGCGGACATGCTTAGACAGCTAGACGATTGGTTCCTCGGGTCAAAAAAAAAAAAACAGACCAAAAAAAATGTTCTTCATTACAAACCTGACAAAACCTTCTGATGCATATTTTCAATCAGTCTAATTACTGGCTTAACCACCCTCCCACATCTGGTTTTGACATTCAATGATCCATTCTGAGTAAAGTTTGCACTACCTTGTGATAAATAGTCAGTAGACAAAGAATTTGCTACACCAAAAGCAGTACACAAATCTGTGTCAGCGACATTCACATTAGCACCACCAGCAATGTGATTTACACCACTCAAAGAATCGCGTTCAGTTTCAGCAAAATCTTGCTCCTTTATGCTTATTTTGGTAGGTGATGCAGTCACAGAATATTGCTCATCTATAGTCTCCTGAACAGAATCGGCTTCAGCCACACTCATTTCCTCAGATGCAGTAAGTTCTGAAATCCATGTCACAGTTCTGTCATCCGGAGTTGTCGCAAGCAAAACTGGCTCAACCTCATCATTCATAGATTGACTTGATTCACTGGAGATAACACCCTCACAAGAGTTCACCTCACAAGTCTCATCTTGAAGAGGCAAGAAGTTCACTGGCATTATCAAATTCCTATGAACAACTTTCTCAGCACCTGTGGAACAGTTTCTGATTCGAAACGTATGGACTTTTTCATTCATCCCCGTTACCATGAAAATATTTCCCTCCCATCGATCAGCAAGCTCTTCTTACCACGTTCACCTTTATTGGCTAACAGTACTCTGTCACCAATACTCAGTGGATCTCCTTTGACCTTTTTATTGTAATATTGCATCTGTCTCTGCTGTTGTTTCGAATCAGAACTCTGAGCAATTCGCATTGCTTTGGCCAAATCAGCTTTGAATGAACACACATACTCATCATAGTCAATCACTTGATCATCAAACAGCACAGATTCAAACATCATGTCAACTGGTAATCTAGGAGTCCTCCCAAACATCATGGTGAAATGGTGGAAACCTGGTCGTTTCATGAACTGTCGCATTGTAACAGAAAGTGAGAGATTTCAACATCTGTGGCCATCTGTGTTTCACTTTTGGCGGCAATGCACGAATCATATTACCTAAAGTACTATTAAACCTCTCAACATTCCCATTACCCATTGGGTGGTAAGGTGTATGAGATTTTTCAACACCTGCAAGTTGAAGCATCTCTGAAATTAACCTACTCAGAATGCAACCACTCTGGGAAACCATAAATACAGAAAATGTTATCCCAAAGTTGTTTTGCTACCATTTTTGCAGACTGATTAGGACAAAGGTACGCTTGTGCCAATTTGGTAAAATGGTCTGTCACAGCCAAAACATCAAGTGTCTTATTTGATGAATCTTCGGCAGACCAAAAAGCAACACAAACCAACTCAAGCGGTCTGGTCGTCACAATACTCTCAAGCGGAGCTCTCGCTTCTTGCAACATCTGACATGCTCCTTTACACCCTTTTCTATCCCTTGCCAGTTGAACCTGCGTCTAGCAAGATAGAGAGTTCTTTGTTGCCCCTGGTGCCCTGCATTATCATGTACTCCCTTAAGCACCTTCTCACGAAGAGCACTAGGCACCACAAACTGGAAAGTCTTCTTTCTAGTGATCACATCTCTAGAAGTCTGATACAACAAACTCATTCTCACTGACAGCTTTTCTCAGTGTCTCAGAAAATGAATCACACCAGGAGATTCCTTAATACGTTCTCTTCTAGAAGGTCTACGTTTACGCTCCACAAAAAAACAACACTACTCAAACAAGGATCTACACGTTGCAATTCTGTCAGGTCCTGCCTTGACAAAGTTGGAACATCAGGCAACCGAAACGGCAACATTGTATCAAGTAACTGTGGAAGCATGTACCTATATGGTTGAATGTGACTCTCTTGTTGCTTACTACTATTTAAGATAGCAGAAACTTCCTCCTGAGAAACACAAGAATTCCTAGATATCAAGGAGTGATTCATCTCAACATCAGAACACGATATGTCCAGTTCTGTCTTTTCAAAAGGATGACAAGACCAACGAAAAACATCCTGAACATACCCAAAGTTTAACATTTGTGACTCTTCTAAAAGAGCATCATAAGGTACTCTGGTGAGTTTATGAAACACACTAGGTTTCACAAACGGCTCACGACTAAGTGCATCAGCAATTACATTTTTAGATCCAGGAATGTAATTGATATCAAAATCAAATGGTGCAAGCTTTGCCACCCACCTTTGCGCACAAGCATCCAATTTGGGCTTTGTTAGAATATATGTCAGCGGATTGTTGTCAGTCCACAATGTGAATTGATGACCTCTTAGCCAGTGACTAAATGTGTCACACACTGCCCATTTCAATGCAAAGAAATCCAACCTATGTGCAGGATATCGCGATTGAGTATAAGTCAGAGACTTGCTAGCAAAGGCTATGGGGCAAGCAACCTCTACTCCCTCTTGCACTTGAGAAAGTACAGCTCCAAGCCCATGACTAGAAGCATCTACAGACAACAAAAAAGGCTTGCTAAAGTCTGGATGTGCCAATACAACCCTCTCTCATAATGCCAGTTTCAAAGCATTAAAAGCACTCTGGTGTCCAATCAGCAGAAATAAAATCTTTTACCAAGACAGTTCTTTTCCGTTCTTTAACATGTCTAGGTCTCTTTGTACCTGCTGTCAATACAAAAAGTGGCTTTCCAATGGTTGAGTAATTCTCAATTTACTGCTGATAATAGACCACCATACCCCAAAATGATCTTATTTTCATCCGTGAAGGAATGTCAGTGCCATCTTCCATAAGATCACGTTCTGTAATGTTAACGATACTCCTAATCTTATCAGGGTCAGTAGCTATACCTTCTCCACTGACAATATGTCCAAGGAACCTGACAGATGACTTCATGAAATTACAGTTCCTCTGTGACAACTTTAAAAGATGAGCTTGCAGTCTTCTAAATACCATCTCCAGCCACTGTAAAGCCAGCTGTTCATCAGGCGCAAAAACAAGAATGTCATCAAGATAACAAAGCATACTCATGAAATTCTGATCTCCGAATATATCCATCATCATCCTCAAAAATGTTGCAGGACTGTTACACAAGCCCTGTGGAAGACGGTTATATTCATAGAGTCCAAAAGGTGTAGTAAATGCAGTAAAATGCTCATCGTCCTCATGTACTTCTACATTATAGTAACCTGATGTCAAATCCATAGTGGAAAAGAATGCATTACCCCCAAGAGCTTCCAGCGCGTCTGCTTGATGTGGAAGAGGATGTGCATCCTTAATGGTGCATGCGTTCAACCAACGGAAGTCTGTACACAGTCGCAAGTCACCATTTCTTTTCCAAACTAACACCAAAGGCGACGCATAATCACTCTTATGATTTTCTGATTATGTCAGGCTCTTCCATGTCATTCAAAGCTTCTCTCAACTTCTGGAGACAATCTCCTGTAAGGCAATCTGAAAGGTTTAGTGTCACTTAAACAGATACGATGAAAAAAACCTTCAACTTTACCACAGTCAAGTCCATGACGTAACAGACCAACTAATTTATTTTTCCAGTATGGACTCAGGAAATTTTAATCAACATCAATGACTTGAAGTCCCAAATCAGACAACACAGAATTTGTGAGACCCTGTGATGCAAATTTTGATTTCACAGATCCACACTGTACACTACTATCATCAGTCAGTCTGTCAGTCTTTGAAACATTACACACCAGACTGGCAATTTCTTGAGAAGACATGTCAAAACAGCCAACATCAAAATCTTCAAGAGCAATGCAAGTGTATACATCCGCCAACTTACAGTTGCGCTTCAGACAAACAGATTTGTTAGATGGGTTCAAAACGTTTACTGCCGTCCAACCATCTCCCCATAAAGGCACAACAATTCTACCCACCAACACAGTTCTTGGAGCTGTGCGTGCTGTACTTGGCTCCTCAATGACGGTACTGCCAGCCGATAAACATGTATCAGTGCCTATTTTACCCCACACTAAATGTTCAGTCAAAGGCGCTAAAGTGACAGCATGTTTCAGTTTCACGAAACCCACTTTATCGGGCGGGTCAGACCCTTACCAAGATTCAACATTGCACAACAGTTGAAGCAATGCCGCATCAGGGCCATCACTGCTATAGTCTGACAGTCTACTCCAGAAATTAACTGAAATTTTTATTTCATGAATTAGGTGTTTAATCACATTAATCCCTAAAATTAGATCAGCACTCTGACCATCAACAATGAGGGTAGGTACAGAAAAGGAGCAATCAAACACTGTCATTTTCAAATCACAAACTCCCACCGGAGTGGTTTTCAGACCACCACAACCAATTAATGTGAGCCATGTAGGAGATACTTCATCAAGGGTAAGTAGTTTAGAGTTTGTGAGCTCGTCCAATGCCTGTTTACTCAAAGTGCAAGCCATTGTCCCACTGTCAAGCATGCCACGAAACAAAACGGTGTCTTTTACCAAAACATCAGTAAAGAAAAGGTCATTATCTGTTTTTAGTTCTTGCACATTCTGAAAAATCCCTTTTGTTTTATCGTCAACAGTGTCACAAAAGCATACAGTGACACTGCATCTTCATCCATACTTGGGGACATCACACAAGGCCCTCCACAAGTCCCCTTCTCATGTGGGCCAATTAGTTTTCCTGCCGACCAGAGGCAGCGTCATCCTTTCGGACATGCACGTTTCGAGTTGACCTCACAGTACAATCTGCTGCTCTGTGATCAGAGGAATAACACTTAAAGCAAAGTCGATGCATGCGACAGTGTGATGCAGTGTCATGATTTCTATCATCACACAATTCACATGCCTCTAAGGGTCTCCTTACACCACCCTTTGCTTTCTGTTGAGGTTTGAACACTTGAGACGCATGCTGACAAGAACCTTGTTCCAAAACTTGTTCCAATAATTGAATCACACGACTCAAAGACTTATCCTGAGTACCTGTTTCCATATTTTGAGGCGACATAGCAGGAATGACTTTCTCCAAACTCACGCCACTACTACCAGAAATGTCTGCGGACTGACAATGAGCCTTACTGTCACTCATGTGTGTGCTATACTGACAAAGTTGAAGTGTATAATCCCTCTGATACTCATCCAGCCGCACCTGTACATCAGTTGCAGTGCATTCGTCCAAAGGTTTGCACTTGAAAATCAGCGCTAAATCTGGATCTGGACAGTGACGTATAAACATCACAGTAACTTCACGTAAAGGGTTGTCAAGCCCTGTCTCTTTAAGCCCTCCCCAGCTATATCAATGGCCTTGTGAAGCCTAATCCAATAATCGAATGGCTGCTCATTCCGTAATAGCAAAGTGGCATAAAAGTAAGCCAAGGGCATACAATGCTGCTTGAGCAGGTCAAAAACTGGTGTAGGGCCCTTATTGAGATCAATTGATGAGTTACTTCTAAATCCTACTTTCACAATGTCACAAGCTTTCCCTTGTAATTTCTGTAATACTTCATCTGCCTGATCCTTCAAAGGCCCTTCTCGTTTCATTAAGTACACTTTGATTGTTTCTATCCATTCATCAACCGAAATTTTTTCATCTCCATTACCTCTGAAGTATGGGGGCTCCGTAACCTCCTGCTTAATAAAACTGATCCTTGACAGTTCACTCACATCAACAAGTGACCAGCTTTCTTTGTTTTGACTAAAAATCCCAGATTCGAGACAGGTAATAATGTTCTGGCCAATACTACTGCCTATCTGTTTCACTATATCACTGATCACATTTGTTGATGCAGCATTGAGATTTTGAAATTCTACTGAATCATCAGTGACATTACAAGACTGAACCCTATAAGGTGTCTGTACATCAGCATTTTGTGATTGAATAGGAGTTGAAGAAATTGGGCCATTTGTATAAAACCCACCCCTCTGTGGTACAGGCGTGAATCTCAGTACTGCCCTCCCTCTACCAGTATTCACATGAATCTCCGAATCTTCCATGTCTGTGTTAATTCAAAAATCATTCAAAATATCACTTGCGAAGCTTCTCAAAATAATAATAGAAAGATTTTTTTTTCAGTCTTATCAAAACTTAAAAGATATATAAAGAAGAAGAAGAAGAAGAAATAATAATAATAATAATAATAATAATAATAATAATAATATATATATATATATATATATATATATATATATATATATATATATATATACACACACACACACACACACACACACACACACACACACACACAATTGTGTTTAGAACAAAATCAGTCCGTTCACGAAAATGTATCAGTCTATTTATCACGCAAAGAAATCATCAGTAGATGGAACACCATTCATTCTTGACTATGGGGTATTCACTCCGAACCCAAAGAAAGATTGCTTTGCAAATTTCAGTTTCACTCAAAAGGGCGGACCTCGCATCTTCCCAGTCACATTGCAGCAGTGCTCAGTCACGTTGCAGCAGCGTTCAGTCACGTTGCATGGAAACCCCCGATTCTTCGCCTCACGGTGAATCTGCCGAACGATCCCGAGATGAGAGAAGTAACGATCATGGCACCAATTGTAGCAGTGTTTATTCTGCGTTGTGTTGTTGTCATATAAAATAAACTTCGGACTCAGAAATTATTGTCTTTTGTCTTCTTTAATGCCTGTTCAAACACATGAACAATCTTTGAGCGCCTCTGCAGCACTTACATCACTCTCTGTGAAAAACCAAAAAAATATGCATAAAAAATATAGAAAAACTGATTTAAAGCAAAAAATAATAACATACCAAAATACATTAAGACAATGAGTTTATGGTAAACACAAAGAGTTACCCAGAGAGTTATTAATTAGATTAAGGTGCAATATTATCAATAGGGCTGAGCAAACTTTTGAATAGTTTTCTATATTTAGCCTAAGTTTTACATCTAGAACAGGGGTTTTCATTACATCAATTGTGATAGTAACACTGGTTGGTTGATCTAGATGAAGTATAAAAGATTTTAATTTATTTCCTGACATCTGTAGCTACATGTTGTTCAATTGACAGATGGCTAATGTTTGAGTGCTAATTCACTAAATGGCCAAATACACTTTATAATTCCGCCAATGCCCGTCCTGATGAGGATTTAATGTACACGCAGTCGTTTATGTCTAAAGTGAATTTAAACAGTGGGACAAAAAGCATATTTGCATCAAAATGTCGGACTTGAAGTGTACATGTAACCAAATTGAGCACTGTCTAGTAGTCTATGTCATCTTATAAAGGCTATTAATCAAACAACAATATCAAGGAAACGAGTAAACCGCTCACTACTTTTGGCTGAATAATTTTAGTAGCTTTAAAAGTATTAATGTAATAGAATAAAATAGGTACATTTTTAATAACAATATTTTTTGAAAGTATTGTTCATTTTTTAATAATACTGACCCCTGGTATAGAGAGTGTGTTAATTGGTATAATAAATTACCAGGAAAGTAGAGATTATAAAATTATTTATTATTATGCTGTATCTCAAAAGGAGTACACTGTGGCCCCCTATGTACTACTTACAGAAATAATTCACAAAGCATTTAAAATTGTCATTTCCTCATCCTCATGCCATCTGTTTATGACTTTCTTTCTACAGAACACAAATTAAGATTTTTAGAAGAATATTTCAGCTCTGTAGGTCCATTCAATTTAAGTCAAGGGGTGCCAAAATTTTGATGCTTCAAAAAGCACATAAAAACAGCATAAAAGTAATACATACAACTCCAGTGGTTTAATCCATGATTTCAGAATTGATATGTCAGGTGTGAGTGAGAAACAGATCAATATTTAAGTCTAGAAGTTCTAGACATTGCTAGAAATTCTTCTCTCTGCCCAGTACATGGCAATATGCTTGAAGAATTTGAATCACCAAAAACACGAGAAAGTTCAATTCAAAGTGGAGATTGACTGAGCAGCTGGAGAATTAGTAAAATAGGAATTAAATATTGATCTGTTTCTCACCACATCCATCATATCGCTTCTGAAGACATTGATTAAACCACCGGAGGCACATGGATTAGACTACTTTTATGCTGATTTATGTGATTTGTGGAGCTTTAATATTTAGCACCAATTTACTTTCATTGTATGGACCAAAAGAGCTGAGATATTCTTCTAAAAATCTTAATTTGTGTTCCGCAGAAGAAAGAAAGTCATACACATTCAGGATGGCATGAGGGTGAGTAAATGATGAGAACATTTTAATTTTGGGGTGATTTATTTCTTTTTAAGTGTGATGTAGCCCCTGTACAAAACAATGTTTCCCATGCCTGCTCTAACTTCTCTATTGTGCAGGACATGACATGCCAAGTGATCCTGCTTATTTAGCATTTTTTTGCATTCCTTGCAATGTTTGACTAAGTTTTATGCACAAAAATAACACTCTGTCAGCATTAAGGGAAATTTAGACCCTACACATAAACTGATTTTAATGTAATTGTTTCATTCTTTACTGTTTAACCCTCTGGGGTCTGAGGGTATTTTGGGCCCTGGAGAAGTTTTGACATGCCTTGACATTTGTGCTTTTTTCCGTTGCTTAAAAACATATTAATGGCTAAAGTCTGATAACACTGTATTCAGCACAAACTGGGCTACAATAATATGTGAGCAACATGTGTGTACAGGTTTGTATTTTTGAGAAAATAACGTTTATGCATGGTTTTTGAAAAAACACAAATTTTAAGTCACTGAAATAAGGTCATATAACACATACTAAACATTTGTCCACAAGACTTTTGAGAATTGGATCTTGTAGCTTAGAGTATTTGCTACAAAATGATGTGAAAACCATCCTGATCACTCATTCATACAAAACAATATAGTAGTTTAACTTTTGTCAGACAATTTTAGTGTTGAAAGGTAATATGCGAGGAGGCGTGAATGATCAAATCAAATCAAATCAAATCACTTTATTGTCACACTACTGTGTACACGAGTGCAACAGTAGGTGAAATTCTTGTGTGCAGTTCCGAGTAACATAGCAGTCATGACAGTGACGAGACATAAACCACTTTACAATAAACAACATATTTACACAAAACAATTTACATAACAAATGTACACATACTTACACAACAATTTACATAACAAATGTACACAATACACACAATGTAGAATACACATACACTAGATACGGGTATAAATATATATAAACACTAATTGAATTGGGAGAATGTATTGACAGAGTGATGATTAATAAAGTGCAGTGCTGATTGTTGATCGTGAGAGATCATGTGTTCAAAAGTCTTATTGCTTGTGGGAAGAAGCTGTCATGTAGTCGGGTGGTGCGGGTCCTGATGCTGCGATACCGCCTGCCTGATGGAAGCAGTGAGAGCAGACCATAACTCGGGTGACTGGAGTCTCTGATGATCCTCCGAGCTTTATTCACACACCGTCTGTTATATATATCCTGGAGGGAGGGAAGCTCACCTCCGATGATGTTTCTGGCAGTTCGCACCACCCTTTGCAGTTCTTTGCGGTTGTGGGCAGTGCTATTGCCGTACCAGGCGGTGATGCAGCCAGTCAGGATGCTCTCTACAGTACTGGTGTAGAACCGTGTGAGGATGTGGTGGTTCATTCCGAACTTCCTCAGCCGTCTCAGGAAGAAGAGGTGCTGGTGAGCCTTCTTCACAACGGCCT
Source organism: Moxostoma hubbsi (assembly GCA_032164185.1). Taxonomy (NCBI): domain Eukaryota; kingdom Metazoa; phylum Chordata; class Actinopteri; order Cypriniformes; family Catostomidae; genus Moxostoma; species Moxostoma hubbsi. The sequence goes on from JAVLUX010000021.1 coordinate 17,946,528, forward strand.
CAGTGTGGACGGACCATGTGAGTTCCTCAGTAATGTGGACACCGAGGAACTTGAAGCTGCTGACTCTCTCCACCGGTGCTCCATAATGGTGATGGGGCTGTGCTCTCTGTCTTTCTTCCTGAAGTCCACCACAAGCTCCTTGGTTTTACTGACGTTGAGGAAGAGGTTGTGCTCCTGACACCAGCGTGTCAGAGTGTGCACCTCCTCTCTGTAGGCCATTTCATCATTGTCAGTGATCAGACCTACAACCGTCGTATCGTCAGCAAACTTAATGATGGCATTGGAGCTATGTGTTGCCACACAGTCATGTGTGTAAAGGGAATACAGGAGTGGGCTGAGAACACAGCCCTGCGGGGCTCCAGTGTTGAGGGTCAGTGATGAGGAGATGTTGCTGCCCATTCTAACCACCTGACGTCTGCCTGACAGGAAATCCAGGATCCAGCTGCACAGCGAGCTGTTTAAGCCCAGAGCCCGGAGTTTCTCATCAAGCTTGGAGGGCACTATGGTGTTGAATGCTGAGCTGTAGTCTACAAACAGCATTCTCACATATGTGTTCCTTTTTTCCAGGTGGGAAAGAGCAGTGTGTATTGTAGATGCAATGGCATCATCAGTGGAGCGGTTGTTACGGTAGGCAAACTGCAATGGGTCCAAAGAGGTGGGCAGAACAGAGCAGATGTGATCTCTGATCAACCTCTCAAAGCATTTGCTGATGATGGGGGTGAGGGCAACAGGACGCCAGTCATTTAAGCAAGTGATTTTTGATTGCTTCGGTACAGGCACAATGGTTGATGTTTTGAAGCATGTGGGGACTACAGACAGGGATAGGGTCAATGTCCGTAAAAACACCAGCCAGTTGGTTCGCGCATGCTCTGATGACGCGGCCCGGAATGCCGTCTGGACCCGCGGCTTTACGGATGTTCACCCGTCGAAAGGATCGGGTTACATCCGCAACAGAGACGGAGAGTGAACCATCATCTGTAGTATCGGCCGCGAGTGCTCTCTGTGAGGGCGGTGTTGTTGTCCTCGAAACGAGCATAAAATGTATTAAGCTCGTCCGGGAGAGAGGCAGCGGTGTTCATGGCGGAGTTTTTATTCCGTTTATAGTCCGTGATGGTGTTAATTCCCTGCCACATACTTCTGGAGTCAGTGGTGTTAAACTGTTCTTCAATTTTGTGCCTGTACTGGCGTTTGGCTGCACGGATGGAGTTACGGAGGGCATAACTGGCTTGTTTACGCTCCTCCGCGTTCCCGGAATTAAAAGCGGTGGTCAGCGCAGTAAGTGCCGCGCGAACATCGCCGTTAACCCATGGTTTCTGGTTGGGGTAGATCCGTATATTTTTTGTCGGAACAACGTCCTCTACGCACTTTCTGATGAAACACGTTACGCTATCAGCGTAAACCTCGATGTCGTCATCGGAGGCAGACCGGAACATCTCCCAGTCCGCGTGATCAAAACAGTCCTGTAGCGCAGAGTCTGATTGGTCCGACCAGCACTGGATCATTCTGAGGGCGGGTGCTTCCTGTTTCAGTTTCTGCCTGTAAGCGGGCAGAAGCAGAACGGAAGAGTGGTCAGATTTGCCAAATGGTGGGCGGGGGAGGGATTTGTAGCCATCCCGGAAAGGAGAATAGCAATGATCCAAAACCCGGTCCCCTCGTGTGTTAAAGCTGATGTGTTGGTGGTATTTTGGTCCTATTGTTTTGAAGTTGGCTTTGTTGAAGTCCCCGGCAACAATGAACGCGGCCTCAGGGTGCGCGGTTTCCTGCTGACTTATACTGCCATACAGTTCCCTAAGTGCCTGGTCTGTGTCGGCTTGTGGGGGGATGTACACAGCAGTGATAATGACCGCTGTGAATTCCCTCGGTAGCCAGAATGGTCGACACAGAAGCATGAGAAATTCCAGATCAGGAGAGCAGAAAGACCTGATAAAATGTATATTCCTCTGATCACACCATAATTTGTTGATCATAAAACATACACCTCCACCTCTGCTTTTACCTGAGAGGTCTTTTGCTCTGTCCGCTCGGTGCACGGAGAAATCCGTGGGTTCGATGGCCGAGTCTGGAATCTCCGCGGACATCCAGGTTTCCGTAAGACAGATAACACAGCATTCTCTCGTCTCTCGTTGGAAAGAGATCCGCGCTCTCAGCTCGCAGAGCTTGTTGTCCAGAGACTGAACATTTGCCAGTAGTATACTGGGTAGCGGGGGGCGATTTGCGCGACGTCTTAATCTGATGAGAACGCCGGCTCTTTTTCCCCTTTTCCGTCTGCGTTTCCGCGGCCGGGCAGCCCAAACAAAGGGATCCGCTGGCGTGTTTGTAAACCGCGGGTCGGCATTGAGGAATGTGAAGTCCGGTTTTCGGTGTGTGATTGCCGAACCAATGTCCAAAAGCGTTTGTCTGTCGTACACAATAAGGCAGACAACATCCAAGACAAAAAAACACAGAACTGTAAACAAAACAAACAATAAACTGCAGTGTTTTGACGGAGCTCGCGACGCAGCAGCCATACTCGGCGCCATCTTGAGACCAATTTCATTGGAATGATCATAAATATGGATTGTAATTCACACCTGATAGACAAAAGACCCCTCCCCTGGGCCCATCAATCAGGAATGTGACAGAAAGAGAATGAATGTGAGGAGACTTAATAATCAAAATCAAGTTTTAAGTTAAAAGAAGTAATCTGACTATATATTTTCTTTACATAAAGACTTTACTTAATTTTAGACCTACACTACCATTTAAAAGAAGTCTCTTCTGCTCACCAAGGCTGGATTTATTTGATCCAAAATACAGAAACAATATTGATATTCTGTTTTACATATTTACAACATATATTGACTCTTTTTACAATTTAAAAGAACATTTTTCTATTTAAATATATTGTAAAATGCAATTTGTGATCAAAGCTGAATTTTCAGCATCATCACTGCAGTCTTCAGTGTCTCATGTTCCTTCAGAAATCATTATAAGATGGTGATTTTCTAATATGGGCATATTTAAAGTGCATTTTACTCATTTAACCTGAACACATTTGCAAGCACAAGCATTGATGATAACGAGGCATTATAAACACTAGATAAAATATAATCTAAACATTCATATTATTTTTTACATCATAATACATATCATATTTATATCATACAGCATACAATTTAAATACCTGCTTTACCCGAAACAGTAACCCTTTAGTTACCCTTCATGTAACTAAAACTTGCTTATTAGGACATATTTCAAATGTCAATACTCTGAATCCTGGCTGGTAAATCTGGAAACAGTCCCACTAGTAAAATATGTACATGTTTATATAAAATAGCATGTCAGCTAATTAAAACAAATGACTTACTTGTCTGAAATTGTATCCTCGGCTGGATCAAGTCTCTCTTCAAAATATAAACGTTCATCGGAGTCCCACTCTTCTTCTGAGGAAATGTTAACACTTCCTTACAATCGTAGAGCTTTCTCGCCTGTGTGTCCTTACAAACACACAGCAAAATTAATGAATTTTGTTTATACCCTTTATAGACTCTAATGATGTCTTAAAATACTTTGTTATTTTTGGGTATTCAGATAAGTGTAAGTTGTTTCTGCTGTAATGCCAAAAATATCCAGCAGGACACGCCGGCGCGTCCGTCGACCCCAGAGGGTTAAAATGGTGATCAGTGCATTGAAAATAACTTTTTAATATTTTTATTTCTGTTATCATGTCTCCCTTTTATTTTTTGGATTCAGACTCATATAGTGTTTATCATAGATAAGTGATGTATTTTAAAAGTTGGCATACAGTGTTCATTATAATGGGGCAGAGGTTTTGCAACTCAGTACTCAATACTCACAACTCATGAGTACTTTTAAATGAGCTACTTTTTTACTCTTACTTGATTAGTTTTTAGGAGAGCTACTTTTACTGTAATCACACTCAATTTTTTCGGAAGTAACAGTACTTGTAATTGAGTATGATTTTTCAGTACTCTTTCCACCCCTGTATAACTGTTAAGAAGACACACATATTATAAAATAACCACATAATATTTTTTTTTTTTTTTTTTAATTAATCAGCAACAGTCAGTTAACTTATGGGTTACAAGTCTGAGAAATATAATAATTAAAATTTAAAACAATACATTTTGTGAATGTATTATATAAATGCATACGTATATGTGAATGTAATGTTATTTATTGTACATTTATATGCATTTACATAAGTATTTTTTGTATCTTAATTGACCCCTTTGATCAGCACGACTCATGTCATCTGTGTTTGATGAAGTTGCAGTGTGCCAAATGAATTAATTTTGTCAAGTGAAGTGAACTTCAACAGATATCCCGTGCTCAGTTAGTAGGGAGCAGTTAACACTGTGTAAGGACTCTGCAAATTGGAACTCACCTTAGCTTATTGCTTTAATACAGTATCATGTAAATATTTTATCTTGGTACACCTCAGGTGAATAAAACAAAGTTTAGAATTTATTAATCATTGATTTTTATTTGCAAGCACTGTGATTCAGACCTTACATCAAATGAGACCATCAGTGATTTGTATATTTAGACAGGAGGGAGACCCATATCACTTTAAGCTGAGTGTCAACAAGATTCCCAGCAGAAGTGCCACATCTTTCACCATGTTTGCTAGAACAAAACGGAAGGTGTTTCATCCAGAGTTTCCTGGAAGTGCAGGGAGAATCCCATTTTAAACACTGAGTTAGATTGATCCTTAACACCTGCAATAACACATTTCTGGGCTCTCTTCACACCCACAATCCTTCACACAAGCCTTCTAATTTACACTGAATACAGAAGCCAAGGAAATTACAGCTAAATTTAGTGTCTTTGTAGCAGCAGTTAATTTCACTTCAGTTTGCTATGCCCACGTTGTTTGTAGCAATAATTAATTAATTTTCACTCTTCTCACTATCAAATCTGTCTATATGTTAAATCAACAAATAACAGCAGCTCACACTCTTAAATGTATTATAAAAAAAAAAAACAATTTGGCAAGAACTTACAATTTGATTGTCCCATGGTCACTACTGACACAATTTCTAAATGTTTTGGATCAAATCTTCTGAGTAAAAATTTGACTGGTATTTTTTCTCTCAATTCCCAACATTATAGGTATTTATAGGTAGAAAATTGCAACGTTCCGAAAAATATGAGTCAATATGAGACAAATGTTCCAAATGTTGTAAAGACACAACAGTGGAACATAACAGATTCCATACATTAAATTATAGATCAATATTTCAAAAGATTTGAAATAGCTCAGTAAAACTTTTGTAAGCTGGTGTGAGATGAATATACTAAAACTTCTAGAGTACTGGGAAGGCTTTTATAAAGGTCAAAGCAACTGCACTTCATGCCTCTAAATATGCATTTTCAGGTAGCTTACAGAGGGTCGTGAATGTGTAAATTGTATGAATATTCCAAGATATTTAGAGTGTCAGAGGACGGCACTAAAGATGAACATATACAAATGTCAGCCTTCAAGCTTGCTGGGACGGATTCTCCAAAAATTGTATTTGTAATGAAAATAATTCTGGAAAATGCTCACATGAAAAGAGTTTTCAATTAAATTGACTGGTTATAGTACACAAAAAAGACTTATAGAATGTAAAGATATAAGGATAAGAGACCTCAGCCTTCAACAAATCCACTGTACTGTATTGAGCTCAGGGACCTCATCGAAACTCAGCCTCCTTAAAACAGATCCAGTCATATCTTCTTCTTTCCCAAAGTCCTGTCCAGTTCAGAAAGAGTCAATCCTCCTTTTGACTGACAATTATGCCAGAGTTACAGTACAAAACAGAAAGAAGATAATGTGTCAAGATTAATCAATAATGACTATGTAAGTCCTGGTAAAAGTGAACAGAGATCAACAGCTTCAAAATGCCTTTTGAAATGAAAAGTAAATGTAATTATTCTGATTCAAATGGTGTCCTTGAGTGGCTCAGTATTTCCATAGCTTCACTTGGGTTTTTATTTATTTATCTTTTGTGTATTCATTTATCCTAAAATAAATGCTTTGTGTGCATGGATCCAACAAGAATGTTCTGGGTTCCTCTTTTTCTATCTCGACCCAGACAGTGCTTTTCTGAGCTTTCACCCCACAGGACATTATAGTGGGGTGTTGGAGGGTGGACAGAAGAAGGAGACGACGTGACATTTCATCTGTGGTGCTCTCCTGGAAGAGCTTCGAAGAAAGCTCCTGCAGACATGACAGCAGCTGTCATGTTCTGTCTCAGTGGGTGGCACAGGGAAGTAATTTTGCTGCACCTCACCAAATACCTACTGTCACTTCAGACAAGCCTCTTAATCACCCCTTCCTCTATACTATTCTTCTATTCCTAAGACATAAGGACTTTTTAAAACAGGAAGTGCAGTAACTGTCTGGTTTCTGTTTTAGAATGGGGTGACATAATTTGTGAATGCATTTGGTAATTATTGAGAACACAGTTTCATGACAAGTCGTAGAAATATTACGATATGGCGAAATTATATCACATGGCTCGACAAAAAAATATGACTTTAAGTTCCATAGAGAAAAATTTACTAAATATGATTATTAATTGCCTAAGATAAACCCCTAAACCAAACCTAAAACTACTGATGAAGTCTAACCCCTTGCCTAAACACTAAACCTAACCATGGTTTTAATAGGAAAATAACTTTTGTGTACCAGAGAAGAAAGTCAACATCAGGGTTTGAAACGTGACGACGGAAGCAAAATACAACTTCATGACATATAATAGTCATTTGTATTGCATAAAAATGGAATGAGTAACCAAATGTGTTCACATATGCTCCCTTTTTTTTTTTTTTAAGTGTTGGGTAGAAAGCTAGCTAAAATGTTATGTCTGTATTGTATCAGCTTGTTTCTATGGGAATAAATATTGTACCGTTTTATATGAGCTAAGTCATAAGATATCTCACAATTTGGCCATCTCGTACAAATAATTATTTGTTGTCATGAGGCTATGTTGGGAGAACACTTAATGTTATACTGCATTGTTACACAGTGACATAAGAATATACAATACACTAATACAATGTGGGAAATACTAAAATATTTTTTTCTGAAGTAGCTGAAGCAAAAGTCTACAACCCTCAGGAACTCAGGTCCTATTAAAAAGCACAATTCTGAAATAAGGAGATTTACATCGGATGCGGTGGGCGGCAGGCTTTGCATGCGATTTTGCCGCTTCTCATTTGTACAGGTTTTTTCCAATTACATGAGAAGTATGAAGATGAGTCTGAGTATGAAGGTATTATTGGAGCAAAACAAATGAGCACCTGTGACAGTGGAATGTGTAGTTGTAGAGATTAGCCACACATGTGTATCAGTAAATTTGAAGTCACACAAATCACTTTTGCTCACTATTTACAGGGATATGTGGTGCAAAAGGGAGAGTGCGCGAAACTTGTCATTTGCAAGCGGAAAACAGTGTTTGAGACTCGTAGCAGCAGACTCAAGCAGTTGTAGTTTTGTACTTGTATATGTGCGAGAAAAATATCCAAGAAAAAAAAAAGATATTTGTGAGAAAATATTCTACAAGTGTGCAACTCTCATTGGATGAATTCACATACGGATTTGCGGATGAGCACAATTTGTCTGTGACTTCACATGTTTTGATGCGGGTGTGTGAATGTGTTTAGCACCATATTTACTGCAACAAATGTAGCGAAAATGTGCGCGTACGAGTTTCTTAATTTGTGATTCGTAGAAAAGGATTTGTGCACCAGCAATGAAGGATTTGAGAAGGTGTAACTGTTGTGTTGTGTTAGTGGGAGAGAAAAAAACATTTACAAGTTTGCAACTCTTAAAACATTTGTGGAGGGCGGGGCCGGGTCGTGACTCAACACGCCCGGTCCCGTGTTAGGCTAATCAAGCCTCCGAGAGGGTTAAAGGCCGATTGCGGAGGACGTGCGTGAGAGAGAGATCATTACGGACATGTCCGTTGTCTTATGTGTTTGTATTTTGAGTTCTCCATTAAACTATGATTTCACGTGTTCAGCCGGTTTCTCGCCTCTTCCTTGCCCGTGAGCACGAACCGCTTTACAACATTGTTTTCTGTGACTTCAAATTTACTGATACACATGTGTGGCTAATCTCTACAACTACAAATGCCACTGTCACAGGTGCTCATTTGTTTTGCTCCAATAATACCTTCATTAAAACAGGAACCAACAGAACATGACACAGTCTATCCATTCCTACTTGTATTTGTATCTCATTTATATTCTTTAACATATCCTACCTCTTCTTCAGTACATTACATCACCTACACATAACTGTATATCTGTATATAAAATATTCTAAAAACATTACTGCACTATTGTATATTTCTCTTTTTATCTGTTATATCTTTTTTGTTGTCACTATTATGTATATATATGTTTCAATTTATATGTTTGTATGTACATACGTTGCTTTCTCTTGCACTGGAAGCTTCTGTAACCATGACAAATTCCTTGTGTGTGTAAGCATACTTGATTGATAGCTCATTCTTATTCTGATCACTGTGAATTATATTTTAAAAGCTCTCTCTGGACTTGGGTGAAAAAACAAAAACAGCTACAATTTAAACGATAATGGATATTTTACATCTGTTATCTTCATCTTATCGATGCAGACATGACTGAGGCGTGTTTCCCCCCAATAGATCTGCTGTTTTCAACAAAAGAGCCAAGTGAGGTCTCTATAATCTAATGGCATCGTCAATAAGCATTACTCCAAACTCAAGGCAAAGTCTTTGTGCTTCAGTGAACTAGTGCTTCAGTGCTTTCTGTAAACACACAAATTAAACTGCACAGGTTAAACATCTGCAGAACAGTTGACGCACATTCTGTCCTCAATATTAATCCAGATTTCAGCATCTATAATAAACTTATTTGTAGGTTTAATTCTCCAAAAATCGAAACACATTGTGGCACTCAAAACATACAGTAGCTCTGCTTGAACATCCCAACATACATTTGAAGACAAAATTATTATCCCCCTTTTAAATATTTAGTTATTTTTCAAATAATTCCCAAGTGCTGTTTAATGGAGAAAATATTTTTTTTCAACATAGCATTTCCAAACATAAGTTTATTTAGGCAACTAGAGTGTTTATAATACAAATAGAAACAAAAGTATAACCAAGAATAAACATTTTAAAAAAAAAATCTACATTTAAAAATGATTAGCCCTCTGATGTTAATAATCAATAGTGTATCCCTTTTGCTTGATAACAGCCTTTAGTCATTTGTTGTAGTTCTCATCAAGTTGTAGGCATTTCTCCTGAGGAGTCGCAGCCCATTCCTCATTTGCAAATCTCTCAATCTCCTCCAGATTTGTTGGTCTCCTGACATGGACTCTAGTTTTCAGTGTGTCCCACAGATTTTCTATGGGATTCAAGTCTGGGTTTTGTGCAGGCGAGTCAAGGACATTCATTTTGCCTGTTTGGAGGTAGTTCGTCACCAGAAGTGAGGTATCCTTTGGGTCGTTATCATGCTGGAAGACGAAATGTCGACCCAAACCAAGTTTTGTTGCAGATTGCCTGAGCTTGTCTTTCAAAATCTTCTCGGAGTCTTCCTTTTTCATGATTCCTTTGAGCCTGAAACATCCCCACAGCATTATACTCCCACCGCCATGTTTCACTGCTTCTCACGGCAGTTCTTGACACCTGAAAACGCTTTGATAAACGCATATATCCTTCTCCTGCTTTGTGAGTATTAACAATTATTTTTCTCAAGTTTCAATTTCTTTTGTCTTTGCCACGATGACAGTTTTATATTACTTCACTAGTTGTTTTGCAAGATACTAATCCTCAGTTTGAAGTGCAACTTAAAGGTTTGGGGGATTAGTTAGGTTAATTAGGCGAGTTAGGTTAATTAGACAAGTCATTGGATAACAGTGGTTGGTTTCATAGCCAATCAAACATGTACTTTCATAAGGGGTCTAATAATATTAATCTTAGCAGTTTTTAAATTGTTTTAAATAATTATTTTATTCCAGGCGAATTTAAATAAATAAGGCTTTCTCCAGAGGAAAAATATAATAAGAAATACTTTGTTAAAATCCCCTTTCTCTGTTAAACATCACTTGGGAAATATTTGAAAAATAATTGAAATTTCATAGGGGGACTATTAATTTTGTCAACAACTGTAGCAGCAACATTGGTTCAACCAAATGCACAAGTTTGTTGACTGATGTTAGTTCAACCAATTGCAGGTAGGGGGAGTGATCTGGAAAACTGTTTGAAAAAGTAATTATTTTGGCAATTTTGATTGTTAATGCTAGTGGCTAAGACTTTACATATTTCACCTTTAATGTGAAACCTATGGAGTTCCTTTGAAAACAGAGAGGGAATATATTTTCTGAAATAGTTTTGCATTCCCTCATAACTGTTTTGTGTTCTCTAACAAAAAAAAAATTGTGTTCCCTTGCAATGGTTTGTGTTCCCTGACAATATGTTTTGTGTTCCCCAAAATAGTACTTTAACCATGATATTTGAAGTAAAACCATAGTAATAATATAGGGCATAACCATTCTGTTCAAAACATGGTAACTAAAGTTGTACTTTGGTGACACTTTGTTTAAATTGAACCATGATTTTTCAAACCATGGTTACTACAAAAGAAAAGATAATTAAAAAAATTCATAAATAACCATGGTTTCTTTGTTATATGCAGTAACCATATAGTTATTTATTTATTTATTTTTGTTGGAACTCGTGAGGGAATGCAAATTATTGTGAGAGAACACAAAACAATTTCAGAAAATACATTTCCTTCCCTGTCCTCTATGGAGCTCCATAGAAATTCAAGTTTGTAAAATGTATTCATGCAAAGGTACGCTGTCTGATTATGGAACACCTGGTGGCTTCAATGTGTGTGTGTGTATGTGTAGCTGTATAAATCAAAAGCACATTGAGCAAGAGACACAGAGAGATTACACAGCACACAGAGAAAGACTGCTGGATGCATCTCCCTTGTATGGACACAAGCAAGCATACACGTCTATACTCTGGTCTGTATTTGAACCACCTACTGTTGCTAATATGTTGACAGGGTGTCCAAATGCCAAACACATTATTAGTGAATTATCCCTGTATGAATCATCTGTACATCAGACAACCTCTTCTATCCTATGTGATAAATGCATTTAGCTCTCAAACGCACTCTTTCATCTGCAGTCAGATCCCCAATGTTTTTATTCTCTCATTCGATGTTTGCTCAAGTCCCTGCTCACTCCACTAAATCAGAAAGTGATGTGTGATACAAACTGTCACAACAGAGTGTGTGCAAGATAAATTCATTATTTATGCAGTACTGTTGACTACCAAACACATCCTTAGGCCATTTCACTGCAATATTTTCAAAGAGTGTGTGTCTTTTCCATAGCACATGGGTGTGCATGGGTTTATTGGGATATTTATTTCACATCATTATGTCTATGGAGAGTCCTCATAAGTATAGCCACACCAACCAGTGATGCCAACTTAGCAATGTTGTTGCTGGATTTAGACACTTTTCAGACTACCCTGGCAAATCTTTTTTCAAAAAGCACCTAGCAACAAATTTAGCAACATTTGAAAAGTGACTCAAACGCTTTCTAGGGACACAACATATATCAGCTTTATTGTGAATGATGTCTCCTTTTCCCCCCTTGTTTCAGGTAATATGACTAAGCTGCATGCCATCAGCAGCTGGATTTACAGTATGTGCATACAAATGTTCTATAAATCGATTGACTGAAAAGCTTACGTGTTGTTGGTATTTGTTGTGACAATTTTAACCTCAATTCATGTGCATGCTCTTAAGTTTAAAAAAGAAAAGTCAGCCTACAGCGATAAAAGAGCTATGAGAAATTATCTTGCAGAGCAAGGGAAAGAGAATAAAATGGATAGGAACCCCTTACCTATAATAAAGTGTAAAGGTCAGTGATATGAACATATGAGGTCATTGTCAAAAAGTCAATGTGACACAGTAACAAGTAATACACACTGAATGTTCAGCATCACACAACAGATATGTATATATATATATATATATTACATATTATCTCCAAAACAGCTTCACGTGAGGTGTTATAGGGCAAATAGATCCATGTTTAAATTTAAAAACAAATTCCCTACTGCTGCCTACTCCTGGTTGCCATTGCTAGGATAATTTTTGACTTTGTAATTGTTCAATAATGCAGTTTAATTACAAAACAAAAGAAATAAAAAATAAATAAATAGAAATCCCCCACTGTCTGAATGTTTGACAAGTTCAGATAGTGATGGCTAAAGATTAGCAGTTAAATACTATTTAAGTCATTAAAAAAACATATGGTTCTCAGGGGTGTAAAGTAACAAATTACAAATGATCCCATTACTATAATTAACTACTTATTCCCAAGAGTTGTACTTTTTTAAGTAGTATAATTTTTTATACTTTTACTTGAGTACATTTTAAGTGCTGTAACTGTACATTTAATGTGCTATTTTCCCACCATCTTTGTTCGCTATGTTTGTCTAGGGAGAGACTTGTGAATCTTGTCAAATTTTGAACGGCAGCTGCAGATCTGGCGCCAACTGATATGAATGTGGAGGATGCCTCAAGCACAGTTAAACACCTGAATATCACAGCTGCACCTGAAATAGATTTTTGCAGTGAAAAAAAGGTTGATTGCCTGACTGTGTCATGTGAGTTTAACTTACTCGAGCAAGATATCAGCATTAAACCTGCCTCTAATTTGAAGAAATATATTTAGGTAAATTTCATATTCAATTTCAATTTCAGTGTGTCTATAATGTAGCCTGTAAATTAGCTATCTATCACTGAGATTATTCGGTTTGATGTGAGAGATTAATGCCTCCTACACACTACACGACTTTCAAAGATGTCGGATCGCGGTACCGTACTTATTACATATCTGTCTGTCTTGTCATGGAAGTCGTAGCATTTTAAAATTACACGAGAAATCGGCGATAGAGGTGAACACATTACAAAACATTTCACTACTGTCGAATCCCCGACGACTCTGCAAGGACTCAAAATTACATTTCACAACAGAGTACATGCGAGAAGTGACACGAGATATGAAAACGAATGCATGATCATATTGTATGCATTTCAGAATATGATATGTATGTTTTTAATCACCTAAATGCATCATATATTTTATTGGTTACAATAGGAAAAAGTACCTCCTACAGAAAAATCTACCTATTTGCATACCTGACTGTCCAAAAGAATTGGCAATTTCTCTTGAACTCTTCTCTTTCTCCACCCAATTGTGGTACAGTTCAGATGAAACATGCCAATGTTCCACTAATTTTTCCTCCATTTCTTCGGTCCAATTAGACTTTCTTGAAAAGGCAGCCATGCTAGTTGATGTTCTATTACAGGTACATCAGGACTCCTCCCACCTAAACATCCCTTGCCCCATTTCTTGCTCTCTCATTGGCTGTAGGTCAGTGCTGCAGTTGTATTCAGTCAACACGTCTCTGGTTACTTGACTGTAATCATTGTTCCATGATAAAAGCGGAACGAGATGCTGCGCTGAGTTAGCGCTTTGGGAACAACTTTAGGTGTGACCAGCTGTGAATATGTGTGCAACACGTCAATGAACATTGACCGTAATTTATAGCCTCTGCCGGTGACATCATTGGATGCACCTGTAGCAGGGCTATAAATAGATGCGTCACAGGTGCACCGTCTATAAATTCGGATCAATGTTCATTGACGTGTTGCACACATATTCACAGCTGGTCATACCTAAAATTGTTCCAAAGCGCTAACTCAGCGCAGCATCATAAGTGTAGCTTTTTGAAAGGGAAAATATCCCCCACATTGCATGATTTGGAATCGCAGACTGGTCCAGATATTTAACATCCTAGATATCTCACTGACATCGGCGGCACATCGGCGCTTCTCTCAAATCGCGTCTTTGATAATTCATACATTGCGATCTTTGCTCAAGGGTGCGAGCTCCAATTTGCCAACGATTTCGTGCTTCTGTCAATGATCTCCACAAAACTGTCGGTGAGTGAAAATCGGGCTTAAAATTGGCATAAACTCGGCATAAGGCAATGTTAACATTAGGGCTTGGTGATAAAACAATCTTGATGTTTATCTGAACGAGAAGTCTGGAGAGAAGTCTGCAATATTGATGATAAACCTTTGAGTAATTTTCTATACTTAGCCTATATTCTACATCTAGAACAGGGGTGTGTATTACATCAATTGCGATAGCAAGACAACCACTGGTTTGTTGATCTAGATAGAATATAATAGATGGATTTTTTATTTCCTTATGTCTGTCGTTGCATGCTGTTTGATTGACAGGCGCTAATGTTTGACCGCTATTGTGGGTTTGTGCCTAAACTATCAAATACACTTTAGAATTCTTTTGGCTGAATAACTTGAGTAGATTTAAAAGTATTAATGTAATATAATAAATGTAAGAATAATATTGTTAGTTTTTTTAATAATTCCGACCCCTGATGTAGAGTGTTACTTTGTATAATAAATTACCAGGAAAGTAGAGATGTTCAAATAATTTATAATTATGCCTTGCCTTTATCATGTTGTTTCATAATGCCTGATTGAAAAGTGTCTAAATCAATGTGGAACATTGTCTCTCAAAAGGAGGACAATCGTTGTAGAGCAATACTTCAGGCAGAACATTCCACTAGTCAAAAACTTCAGAAAACTGGGCATCATGCATTAGAATGAGAACACAACTATTGCTGGGCTTAAAATATACAAGAACTAAATCAATGTGGAACATTCTCTCATCATTTACTCAACCTCATGCCATCCCAGATGTCTATGACATTCTTCATAACACAAATTAAGATGTTCAGAAGAATATTTCAGCTCTGTAGGTCCATAAAATGCAATGCTCTAAAAAGCACATAAAGGCAGCATAGATGTAGCCTAATCCATGTGAATCCAGTGGTTAAATCCATGTCTTCTGAACTGATATGATAGGTGTGGGTGAGAAACAAATCAATATTTAAGTAAAATTTTTGCTAGAAATTCTTCACCCTCCCCAGTAGTGATATGCATGAAGAATGTGAATCTCCAAAAACAAAAGAAGAAGAAAGTGAAAGTAAAAGTGAAGATTGACTGAGCAGGGAAGCTAATTTCTAGCAAAAGCTTATTTAAATATTGATCTGTTTCTCACCAAACCTCTTCAGAAGACATGGATTCACACGGAGTCACATGGATTAGGCTACTTTTATGCTGACTAATGTGATTTTTGGAGCATCAAAATTTTGGCACCCATTCACTTGCATTGTATGGACCAAAAGAGTATATATTATACTCTTTTTTTTATAGAAGTATATAAGAGTAGAATATTCTTCTAAAAATCTGATGGCATAAGGGTGACTATATGATGAGAGAATTCACACTTTTGTGTGAATTATTCATTTAAAGCCCGATTTGGCCAATGTACCAAACAACTGCTCTATTGCCTCTATTGAGCCAAGTAACCCTGCTTTTTTATTTATTTATTTTATTTGCATTCCTTGCATTGTTTTGAACATGTTTTATGTGCAACAATAACTCTCAGTCGGCATTTTAAGGGAAATTTAGACCCTGCACATAAACTGATTTTAATAGAATTGTTTAATAAATTATGATATTGAAAAAAAAAACATCTTTCCATTTCTGTATTTGTGTTTGTGTGTGTGAGTGTAAGTGTGTGTGTGTGTAAGAGAGAGAGGAAATAGTGTAAGTGCCAAGGGCTTTGATCCTGTGATAGACAGTATGGGTAATGAGGGCTGAAGTATTTTAGGGGGTATTTTTTTAATTAGCAACTTTTGAAAATTTTATTTACTGACAAAAATCAAAGCATTGCTATTTTAAGCCTCACCCATTGCACATATCTCATGCACTTTTAAGGTTACATCAATGAAATATCATGTTTACTTTAGTGTCCTCTAACGTTATAATATAATACAGTATATACATATATCAGTTGTTTTTGTCAAATTTTCCTTGATTATGACTGATTTCTAAAGTACATTTCACAGCACAGCAATTATTATTATTATTATTATTATTATTATTATTATTATTATCACACTAATTAAAAGTATGGTGCAGCCTGTTGTTTGGTCCTTAACCCTGCTCTCCATAGGAGCACTGATGGAACTGGGGCATGCTGTCCCCTGCCCAAACTCAACCTGTTCCCAGAATGCACCTGGCCCGCACCCTATCCATTCCCCCTGAGTTATGGGCTATATATTTGTTTTCCAGTGACCTACAATGAATGTCTGATAATGTAGCACTGATACGACATAATTAGAATCAAACTGGATAATAACAATCACATGTAAAGAAGAACATACTTGTAATATGATATCTTAAAGGATAGTTCACCCAAAAATTAAAATTCTGTAATTTACTCACCCTCATGTTGTTCCAAAATCATATGACAAAAGGATACATTTTAAAGAATGTTGTCATCACTGACCTCATTGGTGTCAAGGCATCATGGTGTTTGGTCACAAGATGCTCAATAACCAATCTAGTTTGATGTTACTGATATGTCCCTGTAGAGCAGAGGAGGGCGGGACCGGGCTGGAACAATGCATGCCCGGTCTCCAATCAGCCTGATGGGGGCACACAAGGGATAAATGCGGCCGGTGACGACAGTTCGTGAGAGAGAGAGAATTATAGGCAGCTGCGCTGTGTGTTTATGTTTGTGTGTTTTTGGTTCAGTTTATCATTAAACTATTATTTATATTGCCAAGCTGGTTCTCGCCTCCTTTCCCTTATACCCCTCTACATTGGTGTCGAAATCCGCGAAGGAGGAGGGATGCCCATCGTGGAGTCCTCGACACTGCCGTTCACCCAGGGGAGTGCTGCTGCCATCCGCCAGGGGACTGAGTAGCCCGGCCGCCCGGACGCGGAGAACGGCCTCCGTCCGCGAGACGAGTGGGGACTGGACTCGTCGACCACCTGGAGCAAAGGAACCGCTGCCAGGGGCGGAGGAGTGCCCTGCCTTCGCCCAGAAATGTTGAGTTGTTGAGAGGACCGCCGTCCATGAGGGGAGGAGAGAAGTGACTCCCCGACTGCCTGGAGGGGCAGAGGAGTGTCCCCACGGGTCGCTGAGAATGCATGAGAATTGCAAAGAAAAAGTCACTTTTGAAACAGAAAATCAAATAGAAAAGGTTAGAGTGGGCAAAGAAACACAGGCATTGGACAACTGATAATTGGAAAAGAGTGTTATGGATCTTAACCCCATTGAGCTTTTGTGGGATCAGCTAGACTGTAAGTTGCATGAGAAGTGCTACAGAAGTGTGGGGTGAAATGTCACCTGAGTATCTGGACAAACTGACTAGTAACTGATTGAATGCCAAGGATCTGCAAGTCTGTCATTGCTGCATGTAGAGGATTTTTTTGATGAGAACTCTTTGAAGTAGTTTAAGAAGTTATGAACATTTATTTTATTTATAATTTTTTTTTTTTTTAAATTGTAATAGTAATTTTTCACATTATTAATGTCCTGACTATACATTGTGATCAGTTGCATGTCACTTTGGTGCCAACAACTGCCAATCGCGAGAGATTCGAAGAGATGCAGCCAATCAATACAGGATTTGGTCAGCAGCCAATAACATTAGGATTGGGCCCCGCCCCTGAATGTCAAAACTCGTGAAGATTTCAGCTGCGCGTGTGCAGAAAATAACTCACGCGTGTGTTCAGATCTGCGCGCGTGTGTGAGACCTATCATGGCTCGCTGTTTTGTTATTTCTGCTCGCAAGTTGTTAATTTGTGTGCACAATCATATTTTTTGTGCTCGACTTTGTGATTTGCAAGTTCTGCAGGTTTACATTTTACGTGCGAACTGTGTCATGGTGCTCACACTGCTGTAATTCACTTGCGCGCTGTTTATGCGCTTGCGCTGATTTGTCCAACATTTAACGCCATAAACGAGTCACATGGTGCTTTTATCAAGTTTTAAAGTGAGTAACTGTCAATTCTTTTTGTGTTCTGCTGAAAAAAAATTATTGGTTTGGAACATCATGAATGTAGGCAAATAAAGTTTTCTGCACATACATGAGGATTGGGGAATTCAATTATTTTGGTTATGAATAAATGATTAATTACAGTACTTAAGTGAAAAATTATTTTTCTTTTATAAACTGTTGTCAATCCGATAAATTTGGATTGCTTCATGGAAAATCGATAAATAGAATTTGCAGGATAATGCCACTTGAAAAATTACAAGGCTAAGAAAAGCTCCAGGGCAAATTTCATGAACCACTCACGCTTTTCTGAGAAAGCCAGTGAACCAAATAGCATGACAATTCTGTTTAAAACAAATTTTACAGAGCTATTCCCAGACAGCAAGAGAATGAGAGTGAGACTTGCTTTAGTGACTTGCTGTTTGTGTGTGTGTGTGTGTGTGTGTGTGTGTGTGTGTGTGTGTGTGTGTGTGTGTGTGTGTGTGTTGTAATTTTCATAAAACAATTTACAAGCAATCAAGCTTTGTATTGGGAGCATGTTATGATTGAGAGTGAGAAATTAGCCACAAAGTTACTGTTACTGTTATATTACCCAATGCATTTTTTGTTCACAATAAATGTCATGCAGATACACAGAAATCATTTGAAAACAATAAATGATGGGAAACTCTCAGACACAGAGCACTAGGAAATCACAAATCAGCTATATTCAAATCTGACTGAACAAATATTAAAGGATACAGAATTTATGCTTTCTAATAATCTAGTCAATTATTATGTCAAATTACAGCTATAGCCAATAAAAGCATGATTGAAGGCATATTCACCCAAAAATTTAAATTCTCTCATAATTCACTTCAGAAAATATGAATTAATCCACTGGATTCTGGATTATCTGAAGCCTTACATTTTAAACACTGTAAGCAGGTAAAGTAATGGTCTTGATTTGCAATTTGCCTGAGAGAACAGGGTATGCTGTCTGAGCAAATATGAAATGTACATTCATCCTAGCCCAGCAAGTATTAGCATCCAGTATGCACTGGATTCAAGGCTGCCTGATTTACACACTTCTGTATATAGATTCTTAGCACAGCAATGTAGCTATTTTTGCCCACAATACTTGGTGAATCATGCCCATCAACTCTGCAAAGATTGCAGTAGAAATGGTATTTGTAATACTTATGGTATGGCTGTACTTCAGCATGCAATCAAAATTATCCTTTAAATTCAGTTCATGATGTACTGTACATAATACAGAATTTCACATAGTTTGATTGAACAACTCTCAATTTTCACCTTCGTATAAACAGCAGAGCAAGACACAGGAGGTGTGAAAATCATATAAACATGATTTTTATGGTATAATTATGCAGTGTCCTCTGACCTGCATCCAAGGCAGAGAGTTACTTCTCATTTATGCTGCTTTTATTTCTTCTCATTTATCCTGCATTTTAAATGAGCTGTTATGTACAAGTGCTATTACTTTCTCTGAAATAAAATGTCTGCAATAAACCACACACCTACTAAAGCATGTATGAAGTATTTGGCTATGTTTATAAAGGAATATAAACTAAAGATACCACTTATGGAGTATTGTGCACTGTATTCTGCCTGATATTTTTTATTTTTTAAACGTGCACCCGCACGACCCGGCCATGCCCTCCTCCTTGTCACACTTTTCCCCTGCCCAAATGAGGCCGAGCATCATCCGGACCGGATACGGAACCCGGAATAGGAAAAAAAAAAACTTAAACACTTTAATTAAAGAATTTGTGTCTTACTTATAGTCTATCAAACTCATACGTATAGTCTACTAGACTCTCAGTGTATCTGTAATAAATAAAATGACTCTTTAGATGTCAGAGCTGTGCATTTGTTAGCCCTTCCGATGACCCATCTGTCTGTTCTTCTGTCCCTGTTTTTTCTGTCTTTCTCTTTCTTTCTTTCTTTGTGAATTGCTCTGGGTTATCCCTCCTCCCACTGTGAGTCTGTACAGTGCTTCTGTAATGAGTGAATCACAGTTAACAGGCCGGAGCTCTACGCCTTGTGGCCATTCCTCTGACCCGTCTGTTCTCCTGACCAATCAGTGTAATTCCTTGTGCTGAGATAGGGGTCAGATGCCCAGAATAGCTGGCTTGGGGTCTTGGAGCGGGGCCTAAACCTTTCTCTGAGCATTTGGTAGGGTACAACATGGCCATATGTCTGTTCTGAATTGTGTGACTGCTGCTGGGCCTGGGAGCATCCAATGGCAATGTGTCTCAGAGGTCAGTATGAGTCACCTCACTATGTGATGACATTATACCCTAGAAAGTTACACAAACAACCTGGTAAACACAGAACAAAGAGTAAACTGCTGGACCCAGGGAATCTCAATGCTGGCAGGCTGCACAAAGCATCTAGTTAGATACTCCATTCAGAGATGTAAATAGTCTGCTGGTGTTTGACTTTGGGACACATTCAGCCACTGATATTAAATGAACTCTGTGCAGCTGCCTTCAAAATCTAATCTCGCCAAGCTGCTTTGATGCTTCGGGAACAGACACAGCACATGGAAGAGCATGTGTGGATGTTCTACAGAGCACATATAAAGCAAATGAGTGCTTTGACATAATTCAAAACATGAGGCTTTTCCAATGCCAATACCAATGCAAAGGGTTGCAAATCCCTAATAACATGCATGGGGAATGGCAAACACTTAGGTTGTTACTTACAAAAATGACCACGATTATCAAAAGGATTATGGAAAATATGCCAATTTTCAATACCATAAGACAGTTAACAACCTCAGAGCTCATGCTTAGGTCTGTCTTAAAAGATGTTTTAGTTATCAATAATTATTCCCTTATTGAAAAATGTATGTGATTTTTACATTTGGATCTAGACTATTGATCTCTACTAAAAACCTCCAGCTTAATCATTAAGTAGTTACATAGGCCTACACAGTACATATGACACTGTGTGTACACTGCAAGAGAGCGTTGTGATGCAATGAAGCTAGAATGCTTCCATTATAATCAATAAAGCTGCCTCTACTGCAAGTGGCATGATGTCTACAGGAATATATTAAATGCATACAAACTATGTTGGGGGACAAATACCTGACCAAACCAAAAATTGTCACCAAAAATGCCATGAAAAAATAAAACTACGAGCAATGTGCATTGCTTCCATTTTGGAAGATAAAGAGCCAACAGATAGTGAGAATTATATCATTCTCACTATCTGATAATGTGTTGCTTTCCATAAAAATACATCATAATTAGTGACTTTTATTAGGGGCCAACGCAATAATGTAAAGTGTTATTTTCATTTCCCAAGACTGGTACCATGACTGTTTGTCATGACAGAACCAGGTTTATTATCACTTCAAGCTCAGTAACAGCTTAAAATGGAAAACAGTGTAAAGAATAACTGGTTCAGAGGCAGCAAGGACAACCAGCCCACTTATCTGAATGCCCTGCCAGGTGCATTCATATTTATGAGCCCTCAGATCAATACTGATGCATCCAGACCAACTTCTGGTGGAATTACCATTTCAACACATTGCTTAGAAAATAAAACATGAGAGATTGAGATAAAAGGAATGAGGAGTCATTTACAAGTGTGTGCATGATGAGGAACAAAAAAGAAGTCTCCACCTGCATCAGACCACCAGAGCTCTGTGTCTTCATGAACTCCATCAGAGCCACAGCATTGCGTGTGAGTGTGTACAAAGCATATGCACATGTGTTGAATTGGTGAGTGTATTTGTGTGTTTTACTCTGCTGTGTGCCCACCTGGGAACGTTGGAATCTGTCAATGCAGATCACAGGAGCGATAGTGTTATACTGTATAGTGAATACAAGTTATGTTTATGTATATTTCTATTTTATATATAAAATTGCAAAATGTAATTTTTCTAATACTGCTAAATATTGTTAGAGTTCCTATTTGTGCTTTATGTAAAAAAAAAAAGAGTGTTATGTGCATTTAGTGAATTAATTATTGTCATTTGACATACCTGCGTTATGACGTCATTGCACGCTTCAGTTGGGTGTCCGCCTGTGATGTGCTTCATTCATAGTAAATACAGCGATGAGAAGCCATCACATCAGCATTCTTAGTTTAATTATATTATACTTCGTTTCTGGTAACTGGGCAACAAAATGCACAAAACACACTTCTGTTTGAGTATAAACATTGTTAAACGGAATACTAATGAGTTGTATGAGTTGAAAGAAGTTCTTTTCACTTTATTAATTGTTTGTCATGAGTTCAGTGCGGCCGAGGACATGGTTAGCATGGGTGCTCCTTGATTAGCGCATCAGCCCGCAATATGCAACAAATGGTCAAAATATAGCGATGTAATTCGAGTTGATAATGTTGTTTCAGAGTTATGAAGTATCATCAACTTACATATTTGGTCATTTAACCCCCCTGTGATCTCTGTTAAATGTGAGTTATGTACTACATTTTGGCTGAGTGAATTTCATATGTGTCTTAATTGAATGTAATACATCAGACAATGGAGCAGTATTCACATTGAGGATGTGGTTTGCGTACTAACTGCATAGCTACATTCATTAATTTAATGTCATATGTATTAAGAATATATGCATTAATGAAAATGTTATTGTTTCAGTGTTTATGTGTACATTCTGGAAATCTTATTCTGCTTGTAAAGAATATGAGATTTGTGTGTCACCCTGACAATTGTATATACTGCATATGAAAAACTTTTGAAGTTATTTGTGTTTATAACCAGTCGTTACTAAGCAAAGACGTGATACCTGTGTTAATAATGTGCTGATCTATTGTAAAGTGCATATGCTGTTATTGGGATTCATAGTAAATACAGCGATGAGAAGCCATCACATCAGCATTCTTCATTTAATTATATTATACTTCTTTTCAGGAGTACTACAACAGCACAACTCAAAGGTTATTTATGTCAAATCCTCGGATCCCATGAGATCAATTGTGTGCCAATCCCACTCTCTCTTTTGCTTACTTTCTACCATATACTCCATGTTCACTGAAATGACACACAGACATAATCCAAATGTTGTGTAGATATTCTTTAGATATTCACCACACCTCCACAAATGCTTTGCATTAGCTGCATTAGTCGCCCTTTAATGTGACGATTTACTAACAGCATGCTGTATGACAGGGCTGGATTGGTAATCTGGCATTTTCCCGGTGGGCAGATGCACTTTTGGCCACTGGGAGAACCGGGCCGGCCGCGAAACGGGCCGTATGGGCTGCGATAAGCTGAAATGAGCCGCCGCGTTATGGAGAACGGGCCACAAAATAGCACCGCGATACACCGAAGGGTGCAGCGATATGAAGAAAAGGATATCAACAACATTTGGGCAAGTTTCTTCTTTTGGCCCAGTCACCCCCCCAACAGATGTGTTTGAAAATAGACCAAAGGAATACAGCTTGACCTGTGATCAGAATAGCATGGATCTTACACACACACATACATCTACCCACACAGACACATGAATGCAAAAGGAAATGTATATATATATATTGTGAATGAATACGCACTCATACATTCATACTGAAAAGTTATCACTAAGATGGTAGGCTGTGTTTATATCACCAGATAATGATCTGCTTTCTGAGAAAAAAAAAACAAGTAAATTCACTGCAATGTGATTTTAATTGCTATCAGTTGTGCATTAGAGCAACCAGGACTGTGATAGGTGGATGATGGAGCCTTGCTCTTTAATTTTGCATAACCTGCTAGAGCATATAGTTGAATCATTTGACAGTTTGACAGATTCTTATGCAGAATTTTTAATTACAGCAGGGATGTGCAAACGAGCTTTCAACTTTATGTTGTCTATAAAAGGAAATGCTTAAACAGCTTGATTAAATTGGCATAAAACGGCATAACTTCAGCATTCTGTGGTAAATAACAAACTATAACACTGTTGAAAGCATTACAATTCAGCAGTACAGTTCATCATAATATTATAGCATATTACTTTATATTTTTGCTCTTCTCAGAGTTGTAGTTCTGAAGTCTGGCCTCAGTCTCTCCTTGAACTGGGTCATGACCACAATTTGTTTTATTCATATAAATTCTTAAATTCTACATAAAAAAATACAATAACATAAAAATACAGTAAGGTTCTATTTGTTAACATTAAAGCATTAGAATCCATGGACAAAAAATGTTAATGATTTCTGTACAGTGTGTGTGTATATATATATATATATATATATATATATATATATATATATATATATATATATATATATATATATATATATATAGACACAATATAAAACTCCAATAAAAAAAATTACATTAATTATTTACATTTGTATATTGTTTTGTTGTTAAATCCTAAATCCTTGAACAATTATTGGCTGCACAACTATCTACAACACAGTTCAGATATTTAAACCGGTGAATGTAAATCTGGAAATCAATAGCATCCAGAGACACATCTAAAGTATACATCCAACTTCAAGTTCTGCAAAGCAGCAAGCTATCAGCAATGGAATCTAGCACTGGAGCATTGGTTGCTCTCTAATCTGTTTTGGAAAGTTTTAGAAAGTGACAGCAACACTTTTCAAAAGTTATGAACAAGAAAAACTATGCCTAACCAGCAAATTTATGTACTTACACCTACTTATATTATGCACTGAAATAAAGTAAAAAGATAGACAAGAAATGAGCTGCTGAATCTGCCAAATATTTTTCAATAGATATTTGATCAAACTGTACAATTCAATATAACTATAATAATACTAAAATACTGCATGCACAGAATTAGCAAATTAGCATTACTGATCACAAAAGATGGCAAAAGAAATTAATCAAACATCAATATCAAAACAACTACATTGCTTACAGGCCAGTGTTTACAGCCTTACAGTAAACCACCAGACATGTGAGGCTACTGTCTAAGTGACTTATACAGTAGCATGACTCATTAGCCGGGTTCCTCTCTACAGGATACGTCTCCAGAGAGACCATAGGTCATATAACATTCTCACCAATTACAACTCAAAAAGCTAAAAAAAAAGTGAAGAATATAAATGAAATAAAGAGAGAGTGCAAGCCAGAGAAAGAAATAGTTTAAAGATTACCTCAGCATCTCAAGATGCTCATGTTATTCTGTCTTTTTTTTTTTTTTTCTAGTGACAACACGTCAGTATCTCTCTTTCACAAACACAACATACAAAGCATGTTTAGATTTACAACATTTATATATTATTTTTCATTATTATTAGACATTATTTACCCACAATGTAGGGGATTTCAGGTTTTACTATCCTTGTAATATCCTACAATATAGGCAAACCATAACTCATTAATGCACACACACACACACACACACACACACACACACACACACACACACACACAAGCACATGTACTCCAAGAGGAAGGAGTGACCAGAAAGGAATGACAAACAGAATCGATCCCTCTCACTTATCCCAAAAGAAATCACTCCAATATGTTGTTAACGATTACCACTCCAAAATAGACTGGCTGATAAACTAATGGAGTACAAGGGCAATATACTCTTGGTAAAATGACAGAGACAAGCATGCCCTACTCTCAGCCTCTGCCTCATAGATTCATAAGTGAGAGACAGAAGTAAAACATGGCACTGTGGGCATGAGGGAGCCATATCAATTATACTATTTTAGTACTACATTTTATACAAATACTCAACATCAGCTGTTCCAATGCCTTGCAGACATGGCATGAGTACTGTAACACTCTGTATGTTAAATTATGTCAACATGTTGTGCTGCCTATGCTATCATGTCAAGGTAATGTCCTCCAGCCCCTCTGAGGGGCAATGTAAAGTATTTGGCAACAGGGGGTTAACATTGCTGAAGCCCCTGTCCACTAATTCCATGTGAAGTGAAACTCTTGTTTCTCAGGGCTGCCACATCAGAGAAGGCATCATCCATCAAATTGTCTGAGGCCATTGAATTCCTGCCTGTCTAAAATGTATAAAAACCTTTACAAGTGGTTAAAAGTGATGTGAACATTTGTTGTCAAACCCAATTCAATATGCAGCGACAACTATAAGATTTTGTCTAGGGTGCCAAATAGGGCAGGAACGGCACTGAGTAAGCCATTCATAGGTTGATTCTCCAAACAAG
Source organism: Moxostoma hubbsi (assembly GCA_032164185.1). Classification (NCBI taxonomy): domain Eukaryota; kingdom Metazoa; phylum Chordata; class Actinopteri; order Cypriniformes; family Catostomidae; genus Moxostoma; species Moxostoma hubbsi. Next base: position 17,972,606 of record JAVLUX010000021.1, read on the forward strand.
TGCATAACACTGTGGCTATGTGATGCTATAAGAACATTGCTCCATTTCAATTTTTATTTTGAGAATCACAACCAGCCCAACATAGAGACACTGACTCATCCAATGGCTTGAATTTGGAGTGGGTCTATCTTTTAGGCAGACTGGGAGACTACTTGAGAAACCTGCTAGAAACTAGTAGCGCAGAAATTCCACACTTCAACTTTAAAGGTTATATAAGAATAGGACAAGAAAGCTATTGGAAAAGAATACAATTAAATAAAGTATCATGAATGTGATTTAATGATGTCTATCATTTGAGTGCATTTTAATGTTCCTTAAGCCTGTATTGAATGCCAAGCCCATATTTTTCAAATATATCAGGCTTAGTGTGATTTTTTGTGCTGTTACTGCTGAGCCCTGCTTTGATCTGGGATAATGGTCCATCACTCCACAGCTGTCGGCTTAGTTTCTGCTGCTATGTCCTAAAACAGACACTCCTCCCAACCTGGACCTATCCCTTGCTGATAGAAACATTTTAGGACCATGTCTGGGATTTTCTGCACTTGACCTGAGAAGAAGAGTTTATATCAGATTTTTGCCTTTGGCATTGTCTCTAACTTACTCAGTCTGATCGGACACTAGTGTGTTTGTTGGTATGGTTGAAAGGAAGAAACATCCAATTTGCCTCCAATAAAGGCCTTAGATTCACATAGTCATGCAATTTGTATACACACAAACAAATTTGCCCCGTTTTGCTCATTTACTAGAGAAAAAAATGGCCAAATTCACCAGAGAGACATTTGCAAGTCAGATCTCAAACTTACAGCTGAGTAACAAATTCCAATCATTATAACCAACTTTTCAGGTCATTATTTGTTTGCAGATGCCATTAGAGTTATCTAATGCAATGACATTTAAAATGTAAATATGTCCAAAAGTGTCAAAATACAGTAAAATTTGTAGGCTAAATGCTTTCTATTAACCATGTTTATAAATATGGGAAGTCAGGTTCTTTATTGTGCACATAGCACAATAAAGTATGACCATACATAAATCTATGTTTTTATGCAGCTACAATTTATGCTAAAATCAGATCAGTAGCTTTCTGGATCTGGCAACACAGATCAGTAGGTAAGCAAATGGGAGGGTACATTAGAAAACATCTGTTCTGATGTTTGTTTTTAAAAATTAAACCTAAACTGCACTCAGAAATTATTTGGCAGAGATGGGCAACTTCTATTCAAATTAATGGGAGAAATTGGAATGCCCAATGGCAGCCAATGGTCAATGGATGTAGAAAGGAAGTCCTGCCTTACAGGTAAAAGAGACAATCACCTTTTAGATACAGACATCGCCTGTCAATCAACTCAACAACATGCATGCGCATTAGCTATCCAAGACAATAAAATTAAGATTTTTAGCATTATCTGAGGTCAAGCACAATTTATGATACTAGTGTTGTCAGATTTTACTGCTGATTTGAAATATGTCCTTTGATCGTAATCTTGACCAACTTTTTAGGAGATTTCTATATTTTCCCATTCAAGTAGATAGGAGCTGCACTGCCATGACTGGAAATAGCCTCCAAAGAACATTCCAAAGATGGACAACAGTGGACTGACTTGCTAGAAAGACTTTGCTGCACTTAAGCAACTGTACCCAGTGTTTCAGTTATAACAAATTAAACACAGGGTGTAATCAATTACATTGTCAGCTTAAAATGAATGATTCTGGTTATTTATGTGGATTAAAGACAATTGATGCCATATAAGTCTGTGTCTAATTCTCCTGGCAGGATTTGAAATCTGTGAGCCAAACCTGTGCCCAATATTATTGCATAATTCATATTACACACTTCTAATTGAATGACTAATTTCTATGATAAATGTCAGCAAGCAGAGTAGAATAACAATCAAAAGATAAAATTCAACATCATACTCCATTATGACATTGCATTTGTGTGGATTATTCTAATTGATTTCATGCTCAATTGTAGAGGAATGGATTGTATAGGAATCTAGAATTGTATAACTGGGCTTTGTTCATTCGGTATTAGAGATGATATCATAGTTTGAGATTCCCATGTAGCCCAAGGGAATCTTACCATTTGGTAGAGGAACATGGATCATGAATGAGGAATTTACAGCCTTTCTATAGGGAAGTCATGCTGCCATCTAATGTTCTATGGATGAAATCACACAGAAACCAACTACAAGTAGTACCCACAACTCAAGAAACCCCAATTAATGAGTGGCAATGATGAAAATATTAAATTAAAAAAATTAAAAAGATGAGTTATTTTTCAAATGATAGAACAAAAGATAGGCCTGTTATCTTCCAAATGAAAATAAAAGAATTTGGACAACGTTCTGGTTGTCAAACTTGGAACATGTCCAAAGTTAAAGGAATGGTTCACCCAAAAATGAAAATTCTCTCATCATTTACTCACCCTCATGCCATCCCAGATGTGTCTGACATTATTTCTTCAAAAAACAAATAAATATTTAATTAATTTATTTTTTAATATCTCAGCTCTGTAGGTCCATGCAATGCAAGTGAATGGTGAACAGAACTCAAAAGGTGCAAAAACAGCAAAAACTTAATCCAAAAATCTCCAGTGGTTAAATATCTCCAGTGTGTGTATATATATATATATATATATATATATATATATATATATATATATATATATATATATAAATCACCTTTGACCAGCTCCAACCAGTAGGTGAAAGTCACTTCCACACCAGAATGCTGAAGTGAAAGTGAAAATGATTTACAATATAAAAAAGTACAAAATAAAAAAAGACTTAAATATTGATCTGTTTCTCACTCACACCTGTCATATTGCTTCAGAAGAAATTAATTTAACCACTGGAGTCAAATTGATTACTTTTATGCTGCCTTTATGTGCTCTGCTATGTGCGGTCACAATTAACATTTATTGTATTGTTAGGACCAATAAATCTGAGATATTCTTCTAAAAAAATATTTGTTTTCTGCTGAAGAAAGAAAGTCATACTTATCTGAGATGGCATGAAGGTGAGTAAATGATGAGAGAATTTTAATTTGGGTGAATTATCCATTTAATGTGATGAATTACACAAGTGGTTATTTTGTTAGGACTTCTGTGTGAACCTTCAGGGGAACTGACTTTAAACATCAACTTCAAAATGACCTTTAGACCACATCGTTAAAATTAAAAACATTGCTAAGGTGACATTAGTTCTGAGAAAATGGCTAGCACCATTTGTTTGGCCACCACTTGGCAACTTTGATATTTTGAAAATGAATAAAAGCAATGCATTTTATATGTGAATTTTCACCTATTACTTATATCCTGATATGGCATCCTGTCTGTCTTTCCACAGAGCAAACATGTAATAATTCAGCATGTAATATTGTTGACAATCACATAGGCTCTAATTACCTCAAGTCCATTAGTTAACATGTTTAAACTTGTATATATATAATGCATTTCATTTCCCCAGTCAATAAACCAAATTAACCTGAACCGTGGTGATCAGACGTGAACATAAATGTCAAGATATCAGAACTGGCTGAATTCCTGAGGAGGAAATATTTAAATGTCTCCTCTTGCCTCTGCTACATCTGTTTGTGGATTAACTTATCTCAACGTCTTGGCCCTCATTCTGTTGAAGTGAGAAATTGCACGTCCTCTCAGTTTTGTAGCTGTAAGCCACTCATGTTCTAATAGAGAAGATGGGCCAGGTGCCAGGCACTTGTTGGCAGCTTGTGAGAAGCTCTGTCTTAACTCCTCTGGCTATAGTTTCTCTGTTGTTTGAAATCCCATCCAGTGCAATCTTTGTCTAGTTAAAATTGTGTCCATCACCTTGTCCTTTCCCCTGAACAATCCAATTATCCCTGCCAGACTACGAAACACTTACAGTAATACACTTATGCATGCATACATATTTTGCAGTTTTGCATGTACAGAAACAGACAGGATCAAATTTTAATCAGACATGATTAAAACTGACAGCTTAAAATATTATATATATAGTTCTAGTCACTACTTCTTTAGTCACATTACAACAATAAGCATTGCAAGGGTTGGCAATTACTAGACTCCTGTCTTGGGACTATTAGTTGCTTTAGAAACCCAGTCAATACATAAGAGGGGGGTTTCATATAATTCTATAACTCTCTGGGAATTCTTATATGCACGATTACAGATAGCAACAGAAACAGCCTATAACATTTTCTGTCAAAGAACAGGTCAGGCTTCTGGAAAAGAAATGTAATACTCTGAAGAATAAAAAAGACAGCTGACCTAAAAGGTTCCCTAACAAGGGAAGAACCGTAAAGAAAGGTAAAGAAAGCAGAGTCACCTTAGCAAAAGTAACTGAGAAAATGAAAGAATGATAGAAATGGAAGAGTAGACCACAGCTATTATCATTGTGAATCTTTTGGGTGGCAAATAATTGATTACAATCACAATTGGTTTTCATTTGAATTGTATTATTATTATTATTATAATTATTGTTGTTGTTTTTGTTGTTGTAAATAATTAATAATTAAATTGTATTCAATAAATTGTCCAGGGATTCGATACAGTTACTTTATCTATTAAAATTCATTTTTTATTTTATTTTATGAGTGCACACTTCAAAGAAATATTGGAAAACATTCAGTCATCAAACCCGAGTGTGCAAATTTCACAAATGAAAAAAAAAAAAACTATAAAAATCCAGGTTTCTTTAGTACTTCCCCTAAATGCGAGAAAAATAAGAATGACAGACGACTTCAGACTGATTGCAGTTCCAAAACTTTACTAATTGAACCAAACTACTAATTACTTAAAATGTAACCATTAAATTATCCCAACTATTGCAACAAGAAAGTAACATGAGTCATTTGAAATATGCCGTTTACCTGTTTCACACTGGACTTCACACTGTAATTTTACATCTGACAATAGTGTTTTTATTTATTAATTTATTAATTTATTTTTTGCACATGCTCTTACTCACATAAAACAGACTAGAATAAAAATACAGTTTATGCTATTTCTGTGCAATCTCTACTTTGTGTGTGTGTGTGTGTGTGTGTGTGTCAGCTCATTATAATGAAGTCCATCAACAATGCGCTGTCAAATCAGAGGGAGCAGCACAGCAAAAATAGACTCAATGTCGCAATTAGCACAGCGTTACTGCTCATGATAAGCTCTAGCTATGGCCTGCTGTGCTGGTTCAGCTCCCTGAGTGAATACTCTAATCTGTTAGCAAAAAAAAAGTGCTGCTTACACGCTGATTATGCTTTCGGTGTGAAACAGTCTATTATCAAGGCTGCATTTGCAAGACAATATTAACTACATGAGAAAAGCAATATCAACTACATGACTTGAACGTGCTATAAGCTATAAGCGGTTCCAGATCAAAAATCACTGAGGTTGCTTCTGAAAATAGTGAGGGTGCTCTGTATAAAGTGAAGATGTATCGTAATTACAATTTTTTTTAAATATATTAAATAATGTTTAAATACTAATAAAACAACATAAATGACTGTTTTTTAAGTACAAAACATTTATTGCTTGTTTTTTTTCCACATGATCTGTCGCTGAAAATAACAGCATAATGCTGCGCGTGCAGATTAGGACATATTGAATTGCACAATCCTATTTTTGTGTGTTTGAAGGGATTCAAGGAAATCTGTTTTTCCTATTTTCAGTATTAGACTATTAAATTGAGTAGAGGTGTGCAATTGTTTTGGTACAGGGGCCACATCAGCTCTTAAGTGCAGAGAGAATATAAAAAGTTTTACATAGTTGCATCTTTTAATCCCAGAAGTAGTAGTGCACTAATGTACTCAATGAATGATGCACAATTTTCTGAAGTGTATTCTGATGGGACCATTGTGTGATTGCTTGAAGTTTTGCTGCTATATTTCTATCATGTGTTAGTAAAACTGAATTAAGACTGAGTATAATTATTAATTGTTATTTTGCCATACTTCAATGCAGTGGTAATTTAGTATTCAATGTTACACTCTACATCATGAGTCTGGTTTAATAGTAAAATAAAATATTAGGCAATTATAGATTCTAAAGGCTTATTTTAATGTTGGCCGCAAAGTGGATAAAGTTGTTTTTTTCTCAAAACATTATCAACCTGTTTACATGCTCATGGGTCATGATGTGAGTCTCGTTAATGGTTTGTTTGGCATCCCATTTAGCACACAACTGAATAAAACAGGCTGCATGACACTGATAAATGATTACTGCCAGAGTAACATTCACATACAGGTGTGAGGGACTTCAGCATTTTACAAATAATACAAAGAAGAAAAATTTTTCTATCTCACTTGGATTTGCTCGCGTGTCCACTCCGCGTGCGAATGATGTGAAGATCTATTGGGATTTTACTAAAGTTCATAACAAATGGACACGGAGTGACTGCATCACACTTTTCTTTGAGCAGAATATTTGCACTACTGAGCACTTTAAGGTTTTTTCCCGATGGGGAGAAAGCATGCACTCGCATGCATGGTTGCCAGATTGGATAAATGAGGTATGACATAAGGTGAAATATTTCCGATTTGTGCAATTTTAAATCTCTTATTGGGGTGTTGCATCTATTATCTGGCAACCCTGAGCATATTAAAAGCTTGTGGATGTGTGATAGGTCCAAATGCCAGATAAATGAAAGATCTAATAAAAAACGTTCATGATAAATTGACCCACGGGCAGCAGTTTGCCCTGGTGTACAATTGAGGGTGCTCTAAGGTTTATTTGAGGGTGCTTAGCACCCCCATAGAACCGGGCCTGAGATTTCACTTCTCTCCAAATCCAGACCCTCCAAAGAAATGTCAATGATATGTCAGCAAACCTGAAATAATCAAACCCGAATAGGCAAAATTATTCAGAAGCAGAGGGTGTTTCTGAATGGCTGAAAAAGTATGGTACGCTCCCCCTTTTTTTATTTATACATATTTTTGCTGTTTACAGAAATTAAGGCTGTCTCAGAAAGAGGTGATTTTTCAGGACACCTATTTCAGTAATATTTGTCAGGTATTATGTATATGGTTATGTATGGCATTCCAAACAAATTGCTTACAGCACATTTAAAATGTCAGCAAAACAATTTTACAAGAACAATGGTAAATTTTTATCTTATTGTCCTCAGAATTAAAGCATTTCTTCAGTGGTGGTCAAGAAGCTATAACATTTCTGTCCTGGCCCCGTGAATTTATGCCGTGGTGCTGCCCCTGACAGCTAGATTACAACAAGTTCTGTAAGGTTCCAGTCTCAGATCATTACATGCATTGTCATGATGACATTGTCATGTGTAAGACCACCACTCAAGGAAAGTTTTTCTAGCTGTTTTTGGGTTCTCACTTTCTCAACTTGACGTGAGGTCAGCATGTGTATCTTTGAGATAAAATAAAAATTAGTAATAAAGAAGAGGGATAAAGGCAAAATGAAATGCTGGTGCTGCATCTACATGGTGAACTCAATAACACCTTCATTCAGCCATCTGATTTAAATTAACTGAGAGCAGTACGAGTCTAAGCACATTTCTGCCACTATCCTCTCCTCACTCAGCCTGTTTATCATTTACAACCCTCCCCTCTATTTTTAATGTTTTGTTCAAGTAAACCAAGCATTTCTTATTTATCTAAGCAGAGTATTTATACTTTTAATTTATTATTATTTTTTATTTTTTTGCATTCACCCTCTCGCTCTCACAGTTCTGCCTCTCAAATCTCTTAAAAAACTTTTCAACTGAAAATTTTTCTTTTAAAAACATCTTTCTCTCTTTCATCACAGTTTTCTCCATAATCGCTTCCTCCTTGCTCACCCACTTCTCTTTTTACTCTCTGTATTTGCAGTTGTGCTAGTTCTGTCAGCTCTGTGGATCTCACTGTGCCTACAAGTTTGACAGTCTGTCCTCTCCTCAGGATTATTAACCCAACCAATCAATATTTATTAAAGTAAAATAACATAGCTACTGTCAGTCAGTTTGATTTTATCAACAAGAATTCAGATTAAAGTCATATCAATGGGACTTTGAAGAGTCTAAAAAAGACAGACACATAAAATAAATCTTTATTGTAACTGCAGGCAGTCAGTGTTAAGAAGCTTGCTATCTGCTTTCCATTTAAGCTTAAATCATTGAAAACGTAAGGCCTAATCACAAAAACTAAGAGATGTACACTGGTGTTTAAAAGAAAGAACTCCTTAAAAGCAAAGTTTAACTGAAATATTTTCTCATATTCATAAATTACCATTGGAAATTAACAGTTATATTTGAAACTTAGAAAACGTATACAACGAGCACATGTATGCATCGTATACATCAAATGATAATGCCTCTGCGTTTACAGTTTAACAATTGAACTAATATGGTCTTGAAAACTAATGAACTTGGAGAGCTCCTTAATTAGTTTGCATTGTTTTGTCTGTTGAGGAACAGTATAAGATGACTTTTAATAATTTTAATTACTTTTAATTTGTAAGTTATTTGTTGCTAATATGAAAAGAATATAAATGTGCTCCTGGACTTAGAGTATGTCTCTATTTGAGACACATCTGCCCCGTGCTGTTAGACAGAGGCATTGACAAAAATATGTGTTAGTTGTGTGTCGATGAGTGTTAGTTGTTGTGTCGATGAGTTGACACTAGGGGTTGCTCCTGCGGAGCCCAGACATCTCTGATCTTGAGAAAAGGCCAATGAGAATTGGCATGTGGAATTTGCATGCCACTCTCCCGGACATACGGGTATAAAAAGAGTGACGCTGCAAATACACTGCAAATACACTCGCAGGTCGAGGATTGGCCGCAACCCACCACCTTTTTTGGGTACGCTGTAAAACCCCTTCTTCATCTTGGCTGGAGGGACAGGCTCTATCGCCTTCCGTAGAAGGTAGGCGATTTCCGCAAGCAAGGCAGTGGCGTTCTCGCCTCTCACCGTGGTGGAGCCTGGCGAACTGAATCGCATACTGATCAGCCAACGCGACGTGTTGGGGAACGCGAGCCATGCCCCCAAGCTCCGTGCGAGAGGGACCAAGGGGACTATAGCGTCGGACGTACCGGCAGGCGGGGCCTCGCGACAGGGCGGAGCCCAGGGTGCTGAGTCGAAGCACTTACCTGACTCCTTGTGACCACTCCCGGAACAGCCTGGGACGGGGGGGAAGAATTCTTCCTCATGGCCCGTGGAGACCGTCGGCTCGGGGGCGGGGTTGTGCCATGGCTGGGCACGTAGAAGCAGGAGGACCGGTTCCAGGGCACTGTACCTGCCAAAGAGAACCGGTGGCCAGCGGTCGTGATAACGATGGCCGTGGAGACCGGAAATAGAGCCCGGGGGCTGAGGAAACTGCTCTTTTTTTGGGTACTGCAGCCTGGTGGGCGTGCAGTGAAATAAAATTCAAAAGGAAATAAGGATTCTCCACCTGCCCTTCCAGCAGGGTAGGGAGCGGTCTGCTTACCAGCTCCCGTAGTGCAGTTTCCTGAGTCCCGGGGCTTTCCGTCTCAGGCCGGCCGTGAAGCGGGGGGGCATTGCCGTCCTGCAGGTAGCTCCATGTTGGGGCCAGCCCTGAGGGGCGGGCTGTGGCGGGGCTGGTGTTGGCGCTGGCACCGCCGGGGGACGCGCTTGGCGATGAGCAGATGGGGTGCGGGGTCTGTGGCTCCGCCTGGGCAGGAAGTGCTGTATAGCCTCCATTTGCCTCCTCACCGTTGAGAACTGCCGGGCGAAGTCTCCAACGGTATCGCCAAACAGCCCAACCTGGGAGATGGGGGCGTCAAGGAAACGTACCTTATCAACCTCTCGCGACTCGAACAGGTTGAGCCAGAAGTGGCGCTCCTGAACCACCAAGGTGGACATCGCCTGCCTGAGAGCCCGTGAGGGCGAAGTCGGTCGCCGAGCGCAGCTCCTGCATTAGACCCGGGTCAGGACTACCCTCGTGGAGTTCTCTAAGTGCCTTGGCTTGGTGCACCTGCAGGAATGCCATGGCATGCAAGGCGGATGCGGCGTGCCCAGCGGCGCTGTAGGCTTTAGCTGTCAGAGACGATGTCAGCCTACAGGCCCTGGATGGGAGCCTCGGGTGGTTACGCCAGGTAGAGGCGTTTTGCGGGCATAAGTGCAGCTGTCAGCTCTGCGTCAGCCTATAACTGAGCCGCCGCACCCGAGGGTGGGAGTCCAGCCGAGTCCTCAGTGTCAGGCATGACAAACCCGCTCTCCGATGCCGCGATCGAGATCTCATCGTCATCAGGCACTCCGCACCCAAGGGTGGGAGTCCAGCCGAGTCCTCAGCGTCAGGCATGACAAACCCGCTCTCCGATGCCGCGATCGAGATCTCATCGTCATCAGGCACTCCGAACGAGATCGCGGGTCTGCTGTGAAACGAACCGGCAACCCCGCTCCAGCACTCGGTTGGAGCATACGAGCATGACGGGGAGTGGGAGGTCTGTGGGGTTATTACAAGGGCGAGCCGTGACCGCAACTTAGCCATGGTCATGCCCTCGCAGTGAGGGCCTGAACCATCCACAAACGCTGACTCCATGTGGGTAGCACCCAGACACGAGAGACAGTGATCGTGGCCATCAGACGGGGATAGACAACGACCGCATCCAGGAAATACACACAAACGGAAAGACATCTTGAAAAAGACGCTTCACCGTTTGCACCACTCTTTTAGAGAAATATACTCTTTTATTGGTGTTTTATATATATATATATATGTATATGGGAAATATATATATATCCGTGAGCTCTTTTTCTGCAGCTGAAGCACCCAGGGGTGTGTGCGCAGCACAACGTAGTGTGTGAGGAGGAGAACCGCTGGAAAGCACCGTAGAATCAACAGCTTGTAGAGGTGAATGAGACGGCAGAGGAATTCAGCTCTGTGACTGTTCTCTCAGCTCCAAAGTAGATATCTGATGTGTATTTTCAGCATCACTCCTTTTATACCCATATGTCCGGGGGAGTGGCATGCAAATTCCACACGCCAATTCTCATTGGCCTTTTCTCAAGATTAGAGATGTCTGGGCTCCGCAGGAGCAACCCCTAGTGTCAACTCATCGACACAATGCCGCGGAACTATGAATTATTAAACTATGAATGAATGGGACATTTGAGCACTCAAATGAACGAAATAAAAACGCTATTGAATAATGGTGAAAGAATGTTTCCTTATTTGATTTATGCCAAATTACAAATCCTTTGTTATATAAACACCCTTGTATTAAAAATAAATATACAATACTTAATAAGCACATGTTCTCTCTCTTTTTATATATTTTATAACATTTCTTTTAAAAGCTTTTTTAAAGCTCCATTGCATTCATGAGTTAGAAGAAAATAGCATAAAATAACATAATCTTGTATACATTACTTCACATAAGATTTGTATGCTGTGGTATACTAATGTGAATGCATGCAATTCCGGTATCACAAGGAGCACAAGGGCCAATTTATTATCCTGATCAATACAGTGTATAGCAGGTGACAGGAAATGTCACATGTATAAAGGTAGGTTGGTCGAGCCATGGATCAATCTCTCCGTGCGACCAAGCAGACAGCCCGTGCCATTGGCCGGTCTATGTCTGCTTTGGTCAGTACGGAGAAACACCTATGGCTCAACCTATCTGGCATCAAAGATAACGCCGGAGCAGGCCGCCGTTTAAAACGCCGGAGCAGGAAAGACTTCACAGACTTTGACAAGTCCGTGCCCTTCAGACTTTTGTCCACCGCACGAGCAAGTGGCGTAAGTCAGGGCAACTATTCGTTTGCCAAGGGGTCCACAACAGTGGGGCGGCCGCCACCAAGCAGACTATGTCGCATTGGGTGAGGGACGCTATTGCCCTGACCTACAAGGTGTGCGGTCAAGCTTCGCCAGTAGGTATCAGGGCTCACTCTACCAGAGTGGTTTCCTCCTCTGAAGCCTTGGCTAGAGGTGTCCCTCTGCAGCATGTTTGTGATGCGGCAGGCTGGTCCTCTCCGCACACATTCATTAGATTCTACAGTTTGGATATTCATGCCACTCCGGGCTCTTATGTCCTTGAGTCGACATCTCAAGCTCATGTCTGAGACCTCTCATGCTCTTGTGAGCACACCACACAACCGTAGGGGGTCTGGACAGCCACAGTGCAGCGGCGTGGATATTCTCGTTCCCAAAGCGCTTTTTCAGCGCAGCATCATAAGTGTAGCTTTTTGAAAGGGAACGTCTCGTGTTACTTGAGTGTAACCCTTGTTACCTGATAAAAGCGGAACGAGATGCTGTGCTTCATTGCCGCACTGGGATGCCCCAGGACTGCTCTTCAGACAAAATACCTGACGATGCTCCTGTGACCCATCTATTTATAGCCCTGCTCCAGGTGCATCCAATGATTACACAGGCAGAGGCTATAAATTCCGGTCAATGTTCATTGACATGTTGCACACATATTCACAGCTGGTCACACCTAAAGTTGTTCCCAAAGTGCTTTTTCAGTGCAGCATCTCGTTCCGCTTTTATCAGGGAACAAGGGTTACACTCAAGTAACCTGAGACGTTTTGCTTTGCTTTTTAACTAGACATACAATTGTCCAAAAAGCTTAATGTTTTAGTAAATAACCACATGCAAATATAATACCACTATAATTTTTTCCATTATCTCAATACCATGCTCTCTTTTTTCCTCCTTCTGTCTCTTCCACTCTTTTTCTCTAAACACATCCCTCTTTCTTTCTGGCACTCCCCCTCCTGGTTTAATGATGAGTGTTTGCTTGCATTGCCTGGTGAGATGCTCCGTCTACTGAAAGTAATTTATGTAACCAATCAAGCGCTCATTTGTCAACCATCACTCTTCATTTCAGTGACTGCAGGACACCAGTGCTGTGGTCTCTGGGGTGTTGACATATGTTGTTTTGTTATTTTGATTGCAATTAGTGGATATGTCTGAGTAATAAGGGATGGTGGAACAGGGCCATGGCAATATGGTCACCTGAGTGAACGAGAGAGAGAGAGAGCGAGAGAGAGAGAGAGAGAGAGAGAGAGAGAGAGAGAGAGAGATGGATAGAGAATGAGAGAAATAGGAGCAGCCATACAGCATGACTGTTCATTTTACTACACTTTAGCAATATTGTGTGTGAGCTCATTGTGTTTTCACTGACAGCAGGTGTTTAGCAACCATTTTAACTGAATGTTAACCTTAACATTTAATAAAGCAAATAAAACAATGAATACTAGTCTTAACCCTAGAACAAATAGCTTTTCTACCTAGAATGCAAACCAAAAAATTATATAATAATTATTTACAATACATTTTTAAAAAAATTTATTCCAAGAATAGCACTTAATATTAAAAGAAAAATGGATGCCCAGCATGTTTCTTTTCAGTTTACAGCACACTTTTTACTATACGGACCAACCAAGAAAATTGGGCAATGAAAGAGACACATGATACAGCACTCCTTCAATTAAGGAATTCCTATATACAGTATCTCTCTCTCTCTCTCTCTCTCTCTCTCTCTCTGTATATATATATATATATATATATATATATATATATATATATATATATATACATACATACACACACACACACACACACACACACACACACACACACACACATATACATATACATATACATACACATACAGTACATACACACACACTAGTGGCCAAAAGTTTGGAATAATGTACAAATCTTATGGAAATTTGTAGTTTTATTCAAGTGGCATTCAACTGATCACAACATATAGTCAGGACATTAATAATATGAAAAATTACTATTACATTTAAAAAAAAATTCTGAACTTCTTCAAAAGAGTTCTCATCAAAAACTCCACATGTGGCAATGAAAGCTTTGCAGATCCTTGGCAATCTAGCTGTGAGTTTGTTCATATACTCAGGTGACATTTCACCCCATGCTTCCTGTAGCATTTGCCATAGATGTGGCTGTCTTGTTGGGCACTTCTCACGCATCTTACAGTCTAGCTGACCTCACAAAAGCTCAATGGGGTTAAGATCCATGACACTCTTTTCCAATTTTCTGTTGTCAAATGTCTGTGTTTCTTTGCCCACTCTAACCTTTTCTTTTTGTTTTCTGTTTCAAAAGTGGCTTTTTCTTTGTAATTCTTCCCATAAGGCCTGCACCCCCCCGAGTTTTCTCTTAACTTTGTTTGTGAAACTGGTGTTGAGTGGGTATAATTCCTGCTGTCAGCTGAGGACAAGTGAGGCATCTATTTCTCAAACTAGAGACTCTGATGTACTTATCCTCTTTTGGGCCTTCTATATCTATTTCAGTCCTTGCTACAGTCTTTGAAGACTGTAGTGTACACCTTTTTATGAAATCTTGTTTATTAGCAATTTCAAGCATTGTATAGCCTTCATTCCTCAAAAAAAAAAAAAGAAAAAAAAAAAGATTGACTGACACGTTTCTAAAGAAAGCTGTTTATTTTTTGCCATTTTGACCTAATATTGACCTTAAGACATGCCAGTATATTGCATACTGTATATGTACGATATGGCCCTATATCAGCACTGCTGTGATACGGCCACAGGCATGAGGCCACAGGTCAAGTGCTGTAGGTAATCACAGCAGTGCTGATTTAGGGCTATATAGCACAATTGCGAGTGTGATATTGCTTATATACAGTTAAATGTACAAGTAAATATTTTGTATTTTTTTTTAAATCTGAGTACGATCATGAAAACGCATTTGTGCATGGAACAACATTCTTTTGCGACAGAATCTGCCATTGCTGGTTCAATCCAAATGATGCGACCAAGCCTTCGTTATTAATTAAAAAATGTCACTTCAGAAATAGTATCACAGCTTGTGCTGTTTCTAATAAGTTATTGGATAAACAAGGATGTGTGTGTGTGTGTGTGTGTGAGAGAGAGAGAGAGAGAGAGAGAGAGAGAGAGAGAGAGAGATGGTCGTGCGCAATCACCTGTTGCCACACCCAAGCAGAGATGCTGTCAGCTTTCTGAAGATCAGATTTCTCAATGGAAAAATAGCGTCCGATCGGGGGTATTTCTCCCTATTTCGCGGTAGCGCAAGAGTTGATAACTATAGAAACTGCAATGTCCTCCGCAAATTTAACAGCAGGACCCATTGTGTAATTAATCAGTCTATTGTGTCTCTCAGCTGTGATGAGCCGTAATGTTGAATTTGTACGTTTAAAGCTGTTTGAAGCTATTTCCTAGCTATAGAAGTAATAATACAAGCGATCGTGAAGAGCTGTTTTATGTAAAAACTAGCTGAAGCATATTCAATTTACGCCCCCAAACTGGCTCATATTACACACAAAAATGATCTTTTGCCACCACCTGCTGGCTAACATATGTAATGTAAAAAAATACATAAAAGACAAACAGATGTCTCTTAACAGATCTGCACTGCTCTTACAATTTAGTTTAGAATGGCACGAGCACAAGCGGATTAATACACACAGTGAAGCGTCGGAGTGCTGATGGTGTCAGACCATCAGTGCACACGCAACGTCTCTCATCCAATCAGACTAGTAGGACCAGAACTAACTGTTATATAACTGTCATAACTGTTTTTTTAAGCATGAATCAAAATTGTCTCTTTCCTTGGTCAACCTTCCTTGGTCCAGGAAGTTGCACTGTAACCATAAACCCTAAAGCATGTCAACCATTGTTGTGTCTTTGTGTGTGTGTGTGTGTGTGTGTGTGTGTGTGTGTGTGTGTGTGTGTGTGTGTGTGTGTGTGAATGTATTTTTTTATATTTATTTGGGTTTAGGGTTACATTTAGGGTGCAACATTCAGAAAACAGTGCAACTTAGTGGACCAAGAAAAGAGACACTTTTGACACATGCTTAAAAACTCTAGTTTATAAAGTGTCCAAAATTACAAGCTTCCCTCATTGCTACATAGAGTCCATCTAACATTATCTCTCCACCCATGTTGATAGTCAAATCCAGCTGCTGAATGAGGTGAATATTGTCCCTCCATCCCACTATTTCCCCTGCCTCTCTGCCTCACTGCCTTCCTATTAGCCAGCCCATATTCCAAATCAAAGGCACAGATGCCAATAACCTCACTCTGCCCCTAAATGCTAAATTATTATTATTAATGTGTGATTGACGGGCCTGCTTATTAATTATAATCTTGTGCACATATGCAGGGTGATGGCAGGAGTGGAAGTGGCTTTGTGTGCCAAGGCACCTCCACACAGAAGCTAATTTGCTCTGACACACTATCAAAGCATGCTCATCAGAACTCCCATGGTGGCTCCTATAGACGGCACTCGTGTTTTTAAAGGCCACACAGTGCAAGAGAGGGAGAGGATCGAATCACACACAAGGACACACAGGTTTTTCACTGGGCCATCAGATGTACTAAAGTCAAAGGCAGAATATTTTATCAGATAGCACATGCTTCTTTTCGCAACAAACATACACAAACAGAGAATACCTACACAAACCCTTCAAAGTAGTTTAAATACAGAATAAACTTAATTTCTAATTGCGCCTCATGACACTTAATATTTTTGGTTTTGCTCTTTTGTTTTTACCTGGTTAGGTATACTTTTGCAAGGGAAAACCTTTTGAAGAAAAGCATTTTCATGAAAATCTTTCATGTTTTACTATGGTAAAAAATGTCATCTTTTTAACACATCTGGGTTTAAAACGCAGAGGTAAACGATCAGGGTCAACTAATATAGTGTTGAAAGGAGGACCACAGCAAATGTTGTTGTTGTTGTTTTTTTTATCCCATTTGCAGCAAGAGATAAATAAAAAATCCACTATTACGTTTCCATGAATTTACAAAAGAGGAACATATAAAGTAATATAAAGAAGACAGAAAGACACCAAATTTTCTGTTAATCCCTGAGCAGTTGTTTTAAAAATCAATCAAAGCAGTGGTTACCTGTTGTAAATTAATACCTGCATAATATTTCACAAAGAATAATGTTATAAATGTACTTTAAATAAAAAAAAGTAAAATATAAAAAAATGCGTCATCAAAGTCTTTGAAAAAGGTCCAGATAATTTTTACAGCTTTATTCTCCTGTTCTACCAGTTTTAAGCTTACTCTTAATTTTTCTGGTTTCTCATCTACTTTTGTCCATAAAAGGAACTTGCGATAAGACTAGACATATTGAGCTAATGTTTATCACCAGCACAGAGTATCAGGACAGTTGAAAACAGAGAGATGGCAATGACTCACTAATGCAATTTATAAAGATGCTTTGTAATACACTTATGAAACCCACATAAACTTTACTTGCTGGACTTTTATAGCTTTAGAGATTTGAGATGCTGTTAGTGTGAGATAAATGTCAGATCAATTTAATATATTCTCCATTAGGAAAGAAGCCAAGGTAGGGATACTTTTTCCTTTTCCTTTTTTGGAAAGGAAGTGGAACCTGGTGTAAGATTTAACCTGTTTTTGTCTGTAAAAGTACCATGCAAAACCTCTAACCTGTGTAATTCTTTATACGTAAATCCATGCTGATTAAATGACCCTCATTTATCATGCTTACATCAGTTATATAAATATATACTTAGTTGGATTTGAAATATTGACAATGGCTTGCCATTGCTTTGCATAATAATATTTTAATTAACTAAATGTTATATACATGCAACATTGTTTGGCATAAAAAAATAAATACAAATTATATTATTTCCATGATATGATCAATAGGGGGCACTAAAACATAAGGCTTGTGAATGGAAAGGTAAACAATTCCTCTGTATGGTGTTGTTCACACAAACACACTTGCTAGGTGTGAAGCCTAAGTTCCATATTTTTCATCATGGTTTGTGAGACTTAACACACAATTATGGACGTAAAGTCATACATCATCACATATGTATATGGTAAACATTGTCCTTTTAATAACTCCATTTCCTTACTGTCTCCTAAACTGATAATATTGGCCATTACCATGTGAGGCTACTGACAGATGTTTAATACCTGTAGGTTATCCAGTCACATTTTGTGTAACTGTCATTACGGAAGACTCTAAAATCTTCTACGCAACTGCAAAGTCATTAACTTCCTGCACACTCAACAACTCATTGTCACGTAAAATCAAACCTCACACAGATAGGCATGAACACGCAATCGTGCAGACACTTTAAAACACAGTTTGCACTCAAAGCTGAAATCGCAAGAGATGGGGATCTGGAATATAAATAGCGGTTTGCAGCATGGCAAGACCTGCAGCCGTGATTGGCACTGAATGTCTCTTTAATGGGCGAAAAAGACATAGGAGATTAAATGGAGGCCCTCTGATGCAACTCAATTCAATTTGTCAGTATGCCTATTCATTTGGCAGACCAGGCCCTGCTCTGTAATTTCTCCATCTCAGCGCTCTCCTCCCAGATGGCGAACAGGACAGACTGATCTTTACTTACACATTCATCAGAGAGCCAGCAACTTCCAGCACTTATTGTATAAGTCTTAAACCATGGTGTGTTAGAAATTCTCGATTCTGATTGTCTCAAATGCATGTGGTTCATGCAAAGGTAGTTCCAGTTGGTTTTAATTACCGTTGGATATTAATGTGCTGTATGTAACCATAGCAACATTTCCTAACCACTTTCATCAGCATAGCTAATATAATGGAATTCAGCTCGTTTTGCACGGAGGATGAGAGAAGGAAACTGGGATTAAATGTGTCTTTCGCTGCCCGGCAAGGCGATGCAAGACAATTTTCTGTTGCTGTGCTGAAGTGCTGCCTAAAGACATTAGAGGCCCCCCTTTTACTATTACAATCACTGCTATGTTAGTAACGTAGCTCCCCTTCTGTCACTCACTCGACGTTGTGTCGACTGTAGTGACACAAGGGGTCTCTTCTGAGAGCCTCGCATACCTCTGAACTTGAGAAAAGGCCAATGTCAAGTTGGCAGACAGAATTTACATGCCCCGCCCTTGACATACGTGTATAAAGGGAGCGGGTGAGTGAATGCCATACAGATTTTTTCAGTGAGCTGTGTGACACACGACTGCTTCACCCACTTCTGCAAGAGAGCTTGCTGTTTGATCTGACGGCGCATTCCAGCGGCTTTCTCCTCTCTGCACGCCGTGCAGACTCTGCCCCTTGGCCCTTTGACAGCGCTTCTCTTATAAAAGAGTTTGATTCTGGTAAAAGAGCAACACACACAAGCAAGCGTTGAACATCCTTTTCATGATGTGTCTTTTTAAAGATGCCCTTCTGCTGCTATGTAGTTCCTGGGTGCGGTCGATTTCTCTCCTCTTCTGACGGTCATAAAAGCTGTCTCTTGTGCCTGGGCTGCGAACACACACAGACAGCGTTTAATTAATGGTTTATGTTCTCAGTCCGAGAACAAAGCCATGGCAACATTGCGGTCGCAGCTTTCTTTTCTCACGAGAGGAAGCCACATCAGACGCCCCCCATGTCATTCCTTCTTCCCACGGGATTGAGGACGACCCGGCTGGCGTTGAAGGCGATTTGGGGATGACGACGGGCTCGGTGTTGCCAGGTAAAACCTCAAGAACAACCCGCCCCCTGGCACGCTTGCTTGCTTCTGTACAAGCTCGGGATGAGTACGGCTCACTTCACGGCCAGCCGGCATTCTCCTTCGAGCCCCCAGAATTGGATGACTTAGAGTGTCACAGTGGCATCTGGTGCTGATGACTCGCCTGGGCTGCCACCTTCGGGTCCGCTTGCCCAGTCTGAGCCTGACGCTTTGATGGCTGCTATGCTTTCCTAGGCCGCCGTGAGCGAGAGGTGGACTGGAAACATCCGTCCCCCCCTCACGCCTACTTGATTGGTTCCACGGTACCTTTCTTCCCGGAAGTGCATGACAAGCTGATGAGTTCGTGGAGGGCACCTTTTACTTCCCGGAACCGACCTCCTCGCTCATCCACTCTCATTACCCTGGACGGTAGGGTGGCCCACGCGTACACGGAGGTCCCTCAGGTGGACAGAGCGGTTGTGATCCAACTGTGTCCCGAGAACGCCACCACCTGGCGGGACTGTGCGGTATCCCCCTCCAAGGCCTGTAGGACAACGTTGTCACTGACTGCACCAAGCCAAGGCACTCAAAGATCTGCCCCTGGGTAGTCCCGATCCTGACGTGCTGCAGGAACTGCGCTCTGCCACCGACCTCGCTCTCAGAGCCACGAAGGTCACAGCGCAAGCACTCTGGTGGGTGATGGTCCAAGACCGCCATCTATGGCTGAACTTGGTCGAGATGCACAATGTTGACAAATCCTGTATCCTCAACGTCCCCGTCTCCCAGTTCGGTCTCCTCAGTGACACCATCGACGACTTCGCCCAGCAGTGAAGAAACAGACGGAGGCCATCTTCCACATCAAGCCGCACGCTGTCCCTCATCCGCTCGCCGTGGGTGTCCCCCTGCGAAAAAGCCAACGCCATCTCCGCCTCAACCTGGGCCCAGCTCTCAGCCACAGCGTCGAGTGCCCCGCAGGTGGCGTATGCCCCCCCGTTTCCAGGACCCCCTCTAGGGCCCCTAAAACCCCTAAGCGTTCCTGAGGCAGTGCACCCAGGAAGCCAGATGTTTGCGCCAGAGCTGGTAGCAAGACCACTTCGTCCCCCGGTGGAGAGCTGTGAGGAGAATCCTCAATTCTCCCTTTTTCTTCGCCGCACCCCCCTTCGGGCTGCGGTACCCAAATTGTCAAAGAGCAATTCCCTCACTTCCTGGGTTATCAGACCGGTGCGCGCTGCTCTCACAGCACCCCAGTACCAAAACCTTGCAAACCTGGCTCCCCGGACGCGGCCATCTCGCCTCTGGACCCACAACTGCCCAGCCCCGACAGGCCTGTCCCTGTCCCCTCGCGTTTTCACCAAGGTCGCAGAGGCAGCCCTTGCCCCACTACGGGAAGTGGGCATCCGCATACACCACTACCTCGATGACTGACTCACCCTAGCGCACTCTCGAGAGTTACCATGCACCCACAGGGACCCAGTGCTCGCACACCTCAGCCGCTTTAGGGCTTCAGGTCAACTGAGAAAGAAGCAAGCTCTCTCCGGTTCAGAGCATCTCTTTTCTCGATTTAGAGTTAGACTCAGTCTCAATGTCAGCACACCTCACAACTGAGCGCACGCAGTCAGTGCTTACGTGCCTGGCTTTTCTCCACTGGCTCCTGGACAGGGCCCCGCCTACGTTGGCACATCAACTGCCTTGAGTTGTTGGCTGTACTCCTTGCCCTGTGGAGGTTTCTCCCGCTGATTCAGGGCAAGCGCATCTTGATCCATTCAGACAGCACCACAATGGTAGTGTACATAAATCGCCACGGCGGCGTACGCTCTCGTCACATCACAACTCGCCCGTCATCTCTTCCTTTGGTGTCAGCTGTGACTCAGTTCAGTGCTCATCACTCATATCCCTGGTGACCACAACACAACGGCGGACGCGCTGTGCATGTACGCATTTCCCCCAGTAAGCCATCTTGTTTTTAATTGGCGGAAAGGGAACGCCATCTCCAAACAGAGGTTAGCTCATTGGGTTGTTGGTATTTCCCTAGCCTATCACACCCAGGCCGTGCCACCCGACCCCCCCCCCCCCTTGCGGGTTCAAGCACACTCTACGAGAAGTGTGGCATCCTCGTGGATGCCTCCTTATCAGACATCTGCAGAGCGCGTGCTGGGCAACACTCAACACCTTTGCTAGGTTCTACAACCTCTCGTCCCATGTTTTGACAAGTCCAAGCCAGTAGAACTCGGTTATACGGAACAACCGACCGGGTGTTCCGCTTGCACCTTGCGCCCTTCACCAAGCTGATCCAGTGAGCCTTCTTTCCCATGGCTTGACAACCCCCGTGTGTATTAACCACAAGTTACCTCCTCCCAGTTTGGGCAGGTTGTGGTCTCTGCAGGGCCTTTTCCCCCTGAAAGAATAGGAACAGGAAAGGATGCCTTCCCCGACGCATCTATAGCGTTAAGATAGCCAGCTGGCTCCCATGCAAGTCATGTCGCTTGATTCCGTACGGGAACGGGGAAACTAAGAGCGGTATATGACACCTTTTATTAGGGGCATTGGGGAGGGTTATGTGCAGCCAACCCAGCTGCTTCTAGCACGCAACAGCCTGCTTGCACCTGGCTCGGCAGCCACATAATACGGGGTAGTGCATGGCGTTTTTAAGTGGGACCCTATGTGTCACTACAGTTGTCACAACGGGGAGTGAGTGACAGAAGGGGAACGTCATGGTTACTGTTGTAACCTCCGTTCCCTGATGGAAGGAACGACACGTTGAGTTCCCCTTGCCATGTCACTATCACTACCACTGTAATGCACCATAACTGTATTCTCGGCTCCTCAGTGAAAACCTGTCTGGCATTTGCTCGCCTGCTCCCTTTATATCTGTATGTCCGGGGCGGAGCATGCAAATTCTGCTTGACACTGGCCTTTTCTCAAGTTCAGAGGTACGCAAGGCTCTCAGAAGAGACACAACGTCTCGTTCCTTACATCGGGGAACAGAGGTTACAACAGTAACATGACGTTTTTCCATATTATTGTAAAAATTACAATTAATAAAAATTAAATAATACATTTTCCCTGGTGTGCCAACCCCTCTATGTTCTGTGGGTAGTATTATTTCTGGATTGTGCATTCACCGTTTTGACCAAGTGTGTGGTTGCACTACTTTTTCTGTGTGTCTGATTTAGAATAGGCAGAGAAGTAGATCTAATTACCCTTAAAATTAACCATTATTTTTGGTTCTTCCAGTCAAAATTTGGTCTACAAAATCAACTATGACAGCTGTAACTAACCAATTCTGACACATGGCCATGATTTAAGCAGGATAATCCAAGACTAGGTTTACGTTAAATTATTTTAAATGCACTTTGCATTGGGTGGTTCTTCAAATCCACATTGTGCATATAAAATTGTTTAACGCTAACCTAACAGTGGATTATCCCTTACTTATATGACGTCTGATCCTTGGTCACAGTACAACACCATTGCACCTGTATGTATATTTCAAATAAAGTAAAACACATCTGCTTTTTCAAGCAGCCACTGTATTCTTGCAAATGGAGTTCAAATTGCCTGAAATGAGGGAAGGAATGAGCAAAGAGAACAAAGGCAAAACTGGGAAGATTTCATCCCCCCGGAAAAATGACTAAAGCTGTTTCTGCCAAAGCCTGTACAATCTTGTTGGACTATTCAAAATGAGAGGGTGCCTAATTTGCCGGTGCATTTTTCTCTCCATTGTATTCTCCTCTTGCACTCGTTTTGCTTTCTCCAGCTCACTCCACTCCTCTATGCCCCCACCAACCAGTCATCCCCCTCTCATTCTCCCTGTCTTTAAATGCAAAGATGTATCCAAGGACAGTGTGTGGATCCTGGTCAATCACACCGAGCAGATCTGCATATTCAGTGAGTCATAAATCTTCTATTAGCTGCTCCACTCAGGCTGACTTGTGACCCTTATTTCTCCAGGATGGAGGGTCTCAGGCAGACAAGGGCACACTCAAAGCCAGCCTCCCACCCTCACCCGCCCCCATCCAACTGACACCCAGTCTTCACACCATTCACACGTCTGCTCATCCACACTCCGCTATCTGCTAACACATCACATCAGAGTGCAAGATGCTGTAAAAAAAAGGCCTTCATGACACAAAACACTGAGCTGTTCACCAATCGTGCAAGAACGGAGGTAAGATGGGAAGAGAGAGAACCAACTGCAACCATCCCTTTTGAAAACTAAGGAAAGACTTGGGCCATGTCCACACTAGTACATTTTCATTTGAAAATGCATTCATTTGGTAACATGTATGCCTCTCATCCACACCAGAAAGTGGTTTCCTCCATTACTGCATACTTTGAAAAACAATGACATTAGGAAACTGAAAATTTTGTTTTTATATAAAAACTGACTTGTGTGGATGTGGCCTGGGAGACCATGCTGGAAAGACCATAAAGTTTACCAGCATGTGTTTTAGATGCTGGTCGTGAAAATGTGATGATGGTGTGCTGGTGTCCTTTAATTAGGTGGTGTTTTTAACTAGCTAAAAGGGATAGCTATTTCAAAATTGAAAATTTGGTCATCCTTTACTATTAGCTATTCCTTGTCTTCTGGCTTCTCATTTCTATCACTTCCGTGAAATACAAAAGGAGGTGTTATGGAAGCGTATTAGTCAAAGTCATACTGCATTCTAATTGCATCTTTTCTTTTTTCTTCTTTTTTTCATACAATGAAAGTGAATAGTGACTAAGACTAACATTCTGCCAAACTTCTCCTTTTGTGTTCCATGGAGTGGTGGCAGAATTTGAATTACTGGTTCAAATATCTCTTTAACCAGCAAGACTATCTTGGTCAACCACATTCAGCATAGATGTCAACAAGCCTAATCAACAAAATTTTGCTGGTGAACACCAGAACTACTAGCTACACTAGCACTAACCAGCATAAACCAGCCTGAACCAGGCTGTGTATAACAGTTGGCAAAGGCCTGTGTGACAGAAACACACCTCATTCATTATGAAACAGAATTGCATGCAGTACACCACAACATGGCACAACCAACCATCAGCTGTTATGCTTTATCTTAATGGTGCTGCTGGTCCAGTGAGATAAAGTGAGAGAATCAGAGAGAAGGAAAGATTGTTCTGTGGAAGAGAAAGAGTAACAAGGGAAAAATGTATAAAACATTGTTAGAAAAGATGTTTGGATAATGCAAGGGAAAGGAAATAAAGATTCAATAGGTAGAAGGAAAGATAGAGAAAGAAAGAGCGAGAGAGATTTGCATGCCTAAATCAGCAGTGTTTACACATCTGGTCATACACCTCCTTGTGATGAGGTTTCCAGGTTTCACATTACCACATTCATAATGTTTGTATTAAAGCCCTTGTTTATGATTTAAGCATGGGCCAGACAAAGTTGATAAAACACAGATAAGATGATACCTGGACTGGTTAAGATACCTTTCAGATAGCTGCATCCTCGTTTTTCATAAATTCAATTAGCTAACAAGGCTGTAGAGCAGGAGTAGGTTTGATGGATCAGTCAACTTATCCCAGCAGGCTGAGCTTACTCAGGATTTTATTATTTATTTATCCTTTCTTCTCCCCTTTATTTTGGAAGAAGGCTGAAAGAAAGTTGAGGGTGCTGGAAAGAGACAGGCTTGGTGATCTATGACAAATGTATTGTCCCAGAGTAATCCTTACGATTCCATTTACATGTAAGCCCAAATTGGATTACAAAGAGAAGAGTAAATATTAACAGAAAGAGAGAGAAATTGTATTAATATTGCTTATAGGCTGGTCAAGCAGCTAAATTAGCTGAGCACCAGCTCAGACCATTTAGACAAGATTGAACCAGTATTTTTTCAAATGTTCCTCTATCTCTATACCTTGGCGTTCATTGGCCCTTTATGAGGTCTAGTGCTGACATCAACTCTGTCATTTGGCTGAAACCTAAAAAAAATCCTCTATCGTTATAGGCCAAAGAGCCATCCATACAGGTCCTGACCCTCTGATCCCAGTGAGAGGAGTCATTAGATATTTGTTTTGCAGAAACACAGCAAGGTGATTTTCCATTGGCAGTTTTTGTCTCACTGGGGTTAAAATATCCCCCTGGTATTTATACTCTCTCAAAGAAATGCAAATAAAATGTGCCATCTAAGTCATTGCATTCTGAGCCCTTCCTCTTATATTACAAGGACTAGAAGTGGGGCATGACCATCTGTACTGATGCCCTTAAGCTATTTCTGCATGTGTTTGTCTGTGGCTACGTTCACACAGCAGTAGAATGCTGTTGTCAGTTCTGTTTTAGAGGGCTAAATACAGTTATGCTCACAAAGAAATATAGAGTTTTACAGTTAAAAATTAGAGTAACAACTGCATTCTTGCATAACTTTCCAATGTTATGGAAGCTGTCATCTTTGATATTTTGTCACTGACACTATGGTGACATGCCTTATTTACAGCAATCATGAGAATAGAAAAGAGGCTTCACTTTAATTATTTGTTCATACAGATTCAGTATTCAAGCTACACTTACTTACTAAAGTGAAAAAACTCATAATAACACAGTAGGTCAAAATTTCCCAGCTGAAAAAAAAGTCAGGTATGCAAAAGTCAGGTATGTGTTTGTGGACGAGGATGGCTCATAACTCTCGGCAGGCTGATATTAAATCCGTATGCATGGAGATGTGCCCCCGTATGGTAATGGATTACCTGGCCCTGATTCCCCTCCTAGCCCGGCCTGGCTTGGCTCAGCCCACCAACCGTCTGGAATGTGACAAGATAGCAGGAGGCTGCCAGGGCTGCCGGGAGGCCAGATTTATCTCGCTTCCCGCTGACAGATGATAAAAATGTCAGGCCGAGATGTTTGGACTGGGTTGCTAGCCGGAAGGCCTGCCTGCAAACCTGCATTACTGGACTGACCGCCAACAGATACATGTGTGCACAAACACACAAATCTTCCATATCACTCAATCATACAACCCCACCCCAACTTCAAGGCCGCAGGAATGAATCTGTAGCCAAATCCTTACATTTTTCTGCCATTGCTGCCTAAAAGACACCTCCGTTGCAGCAGTTTGGTCTCTTATGAACGCTGATAACATCACAACATAGCCTATATGATAACCCAATTCCTACACACACATGCCACCCACCCACACACACCATGTTTTTTAGTTAAAGCCACATAGAATGTAGAGTAAAACTCAAGGCTGACTTTAGCACCAGCTTGAGTGATTCATTGTCTGTGATCTTTCTCCATTTAGGGAGAGAGGCAGAGAAGAAAGAGAGACAAAAATACTGTGTGTTCTTTAAGAGCCTACTTGGCACAGGGCCAAAGTCCACAGACTGTGTCCACGACAATGGAGGGATGAGCCTTTAAAAAAATAAACCAGCAGCCCAATTATGTCCTCCCGAAGCAATTATGCACAATGACAAGAGCTTCGCCCCTGTTCCAGATGCCCTTCCCTGCCTTAATTATGTATGCTATGGCCCGCAACAGTGACATCACTAAATCTGTTACTGCCAGTGAAATTAAATAACTTATTTTTGCCTTTTATCAAGGTGAGAAAGGGCAGACTGGAAAGTGGGGAAGAAAGTGAGAGAACAGGACTGGGACTTGATTCAGGCTTGATTTGAACCTGGGTCCAAGTGGGTCAATAGCTCTTATTTACCCTTATAGTAGTCCACTACTTTCTGTGCCACAGCTCTGACAGAAATCGCTGATTTTAACAAACTTCTTGTTTGAAATAATCTATTTCAGATTTGCCAGCATAGATCATCGGCATCTTGCGTAAATTAGAGGTTAAATAAAAGGTGACCCCTCTTGACCTGCTGCAGTGAGCTGAAACCGACGGAGGGCAATGAGATGGTGTGCCCACTAGGGCTGCAACTAATGATTATTTTGATAACCAACTAATCTAACGATTATTCGACTATTCAGCGATTATTGCAACTATTAATCATTAGCTCTTAACCGACTATTCAGCTTGTGCCTGGACTTAAAAGGTTTCTTTAAATGTGCTTGCTAACAACAAAATCATCTTTTTAAAATACCTCTAAATGACATTCAGTAAATTAAAGGTACACTTTGTAAGCTTTGGCCCTCTAGCGGTTAAAAAATAAAATTGCATTTGTCTTGCGGAAGAACATTGTCTTATTAATAGCGTAATTTGTGATTCAGCTCTGCTCCTCTGCATGGATGAATGTGGTTCGAGGCACCGGTGTACACTGGATACAGGACATCTTATCAGAGTGAATGGACAAATAAATATCGAAAGAAAGGAAAAGATGTATATCCGAAAACATGTCATCTGAGCAGATAAGTGCCATATCTTATGCTGTTGTTTTGACATTGGAATCATTGATGTTTTTAAATAAATTATGTTACAAAAGGTATACAACATTTGTTAACATTAGACACAATGATTGCTAGTCTGATAAGATCAAACGTTGTAAAGTTTTTATAACTACAGGATATTCTAGCCAAATACACCACGATAGTAACTCATTTATAGATTGTCATTGTTACCAACCAGTGTTCTTCATTTCAAGACTCACATGTCCTTGGCAAGCCTAGGACTAAAGGATTTATTTATATAAATGATTGCCGTTATAAAGAAAAATACATACGTGTGCTAGGAAGTGAACATTTCTGCATCGATTACAGTATAATTATTGTTCTTCACAACACACACACTCAGACGTGTGTATGTGTGTGTGTGATTACAAAACTATACATAAACCAAATCAATATAATATTCTACCTGTTGAGAAAGATAAAAGCCATCTCTAGGTCACTTTTAAATCAAGAGTTGTTTCCACCTCTGAAAAGCCAAGACGATTTTGATTCGGGTTTTATTGTGGACTCTGTCGCTTTCCCTTTTTACTTGTAGATTCGTTGTGACACAAACAAACTTTCAGGTTCATGCTATTCCCCCACACATGCTACAGTAGCCAGAGCTTATCTTCTCTGTGTATAGATATGACATCAACATGCACAGGCGAATGATGCATGTACGCAATTTCCCATGAAATCAGTCACAATAGCTCTAAAGTCCATCCATCCATCCATCTTCAACCGCTTATCCGAAGTCGGGTCACGAGGGCAGCAGCTCCAGCAGGGGGCCCCAAACTTCCCTATCCCGAGCCACATTAACCAGCTCTGACTGGGGGACCCCGAGGCGTTCCCAGGCCAGTGTGGAGATGTAATCTCTCCACCTAGTCCTGGGTCTTCCCCGAGGCCTCCTCCCAGCTGGACGTGCCTGAAACACCTCCCTAGGGAGGCGCCCAGAGCTCTAAAGTATAAATCATTATTATAGGTTTATCAAAGTGTATTTGGGTAAAGACATGGTTTGGAAGATTTTTTTGTTGTACTCTCTCATTAATAACATTTGGTTATTTTTACAACAAAATAACACAATGTAAGTTATACAGGGTTGACGTGGCTCAGTTGGTAGAGTGGGTTGGTCACTAATTGCAGGATTGGTGGTTCAAATTCCGGCCCACACGACTCCACATGCCGAAGTGTCTTTGGGCAAGACACTTAACCTATTTACCATTTACACAGTGTAGCTTTAAATTTAATTCAGTAAACAATTCACTGCAAAAAATTATATTGTTATCAAGTGTTAAAATTGTCTAAAAATCCTTAAAACAATATATATTTACTTGAGAAGCAACATATAAGATGTTCAGACTTGCTTTAAGAGAATGTATCTTAAATATAAGTGTATTTTGTATGTGTGTTTTTTTCACTTCGTTATACTTCTGCAAGTGCAGTAAAGACAATTAAACTTCTATTCAAGACCTATTCTCTAAAAGCAAGTCTAAATATATTATATGCTATGTCTCGGGTGAATGCATCTTTTTAAAGGATTTGTAGATATTTTAAAATATTTGTATTTTTATATTAAATTCAACATTCTCAGATAAAATATTTTTTTTATTCTGCAGTATAGCTTCTAAAGAAAATTTATGTTGTTTTAAATGAGTTAGATATTTGTAGAGCGGAGGAGGGCCCTGCCATGCTCCAGAAACGCGGAGGGTTGGAGAGGACTGCCGTCCACGAGGGGAGGAGGGAAGCGACTCCCCGACCGCCTGGAGGGGTAGGGCCACTGCCAGGGGCGGAGGAGAGTCCCCACGGGTCGGCGAGAATGCGGAGGGGCATTCTGTCCACTGAGGGTCGGTTTGACTCCAGTCCGCCCGGGGAGGAGCAGCTGCCATCTGCCTGAGAGGGTGGAGGAGTGATCGGGGACTACGTGACGCCGCATCAGAGAACCGTTGAGTAAGTTTTTTTTTTGCTATATAAATATTACTTTAATGATAAACTGAACGAAAAACACACACACACATGAACACACAGAGCAGCTGCCTGTAATTTTTTCTCTCTCTCGAACCGTCGTCACCGGCCACCTTTATCCCTCGCGCGCCCCCATCAGGCTGATTGGGGACTGGGCATGCGTTGTTCTAGCCTGTTCCCACCCTCCTCCGGTCTACAATATTATTTTGGGAAACAAGCCAAACCAACAAACAAATCAAAAACGGATTTTGTTGCAGTGTATAATCAACCCGATATCACGCCGAGGCGTGAAATAGACACGCCGGTCCACTCGCGGATGCGTGTCGGTGTCACGCTTTGCCTCCTCCAGGCGTGTACATGACACGCGCGCGTCTACGTAGAATACCGTCAGGGGGCGATCGTTTCCTCGACGCCAACAACTCTCCGCGCACCAGAGAGGAAGCGATACCGTTGTCGTCGCGTTGCACGTTCGTGCGGGCGGGATGCCGGCCAATTTCGCCGGTTACTTTCACTTGTGACCATATGTGACAAATAAAGGTTCATTACATAGTGCTGCTTTCATGAAGAAATCCTAACGTTGCTGTAGCCTAACGTTGTTATACGTGTGTGTGTGTGTGTGTGTGTGTGTGTGTGTGTGTGTGTGGGCTGTCGAGTATCTTGTGCTGATGTAAATAAACAAATAAATATATATATATATATAAATAAATATATATATAAATATATATATATATATATATATATATATATATATATATATATATATATATATATATATATATATATACATATATATATATATATATATATTTATTTAAAAAGTGTATTTATTTACAAAAATAAACCCGGAAGTGGAGAACGCGATGTATCGCTTCCTCTTTGGTGCGCGGACAGTTGTTGGCGTCGAGGAAACGATCGCCCCCTGCCGGTATTCTACGTAGACGCGCGCGTGTCATGTACACGCCTGGAGGAGGCAAAGCGTGAAATAGACACGCATCCGCGAGTGGACCGGCGTGTCTATTTCACGCCTCGGCGTGATACCGGGTTGGTATAATGGGGAGAAGACTACCTCTCTCACCTTTCTGTTCACTTCAATCCTTTAACTCACAATCCTTCAATCTTTAACTCAATAATAATAAAAAAAAATGAACACTCTTATTAATGAAGCTGCGTATTGCCAATTATTTTCACAATAAAAAATGCACAGTGACACATATATTATGATTCAAAAAGTCGTGAGCAATCACGTTATAATCTAGCCGCATTAAGTGCGAGAACTCGAGGGACGAGCATCCGAGGGACAGAGGGCGTTTTCCAAGCGGCATTTATGCACCCTTGAAGGGCACTCCTGGAAGGGGGATTCCACTCGAAAGGTTGTTACAAACAAAAGTAAGAAAGTTATTTTTTTTCTCAAAGGGCCCTTTCACAAGACTTTCAATGAAGGCGACATTTAAACTGTAATGCCATGCTCCCTTCAGAGTGCTGACATCAAGAGTCTGTCTTTGGTAGAGAGTAGGGCATAGGGATGATCACTTTCAATTGGAATTCGCCCAGTGTGTGCATCAGCTGGGTACAGTTTCAATCTCTGCCCCTTAGATCGGGACACTTCGCGCAACTCATAGAAGAGGCGCTGAACGCACAGAGAAATGCCAGTTTCAGAGTTTGTAGTTGTTTACATGATCTGCTCCGTATTATTTGAACTTTAAAAAAGGATGCTTTCAAGATATAACGGTGAGGTGCTTCCTTTAAAGACACTCTGACATGCAAGTTTTGCTTCAGCGGAGCAGCAGCTCCGGCTCCACTGTATTTCACAACAGGAGTGCTTTTGTATTTATTTATTTAGTATTTTGTATAATTTCCTCAAACTTTGCGATCTACATCACCTGAAGCTGTCTGGAAAATTTAGAGTGCATCTGGACTGTGAGCTGTGTAATTCTTCCTCTCCTCAGTCAGGCGCGAACTGTAGTGCTGCTCTTGCACATCATCATCATTAGAGTTTCATATGATCTCATGTTACATTAAATGAGATCAAACGACTATTCGACAACTAACATTTTTGTAGACATTTTTTTATTGTCAATGTTGTCGATAACATGGACTAATCGTTTCAGCTCTAGTGCCCACCAATAGGCATGGCCCACTGCATTTAGTTATATTTAAAAGAAAAATATGGCAGTCTGATGGATTAACTTTGATTGATAAGGCTGCCAGAGCAAAGTAGATAAACAAGGAGGTGATGGATTTGCCGCTCTCGAAGTGAAGACATTACGCAGCGTGCAGAACCCTGTGCCAGTCACCTAGGAGCAGCGGGTGGCCGGAGGTTAGCCATTTTGTGCCCACTCAGTAATGCAGCCTTAATCACTCCCTATATTTCCAGTTTAAAAGGAGACTTAATGAGCCAGTTTCACAAGCCCAGAGAAACAGATTATTATCTGAGAATTCCTACTGAGCTGGTGTTTGCCCAAGTCTCCCTCTCTCTTTATCCCCTGCTCTCTCAGTAGATGGCAATGTTGGCCTTCTGAAACTCACTGGATTGTTTTCAAAATAATGTGCGAAGTGTATATATGATAGCATATTTTGCCCCTCCTGTCCTTACAATCAGTGTGTGTGTGTGTGTGTGTGTGCGTGCGTGCGTGTTTTCAGAAGTGTAAGAGTTCTTCAAGTGTTTATAGACTTTTTACTACCAAACCTATCACAAAATACGAGTGCACAGTGAGTAGTTTCACAGCTCTCTGCCCATATTTAACAAGCACTAACTGATATTTCTTGAACAAGCCTTTGTACACAGTAGTTATGTTAAAGAAAATTATTGAAATTGTGATTTGTGCTTTTATACAACAGTTCTATAAACAAGATGTTAATATTGAATAACTTACATTTTAAACACAATACGGCCAAATACTTTGTCAATTTGTGCTACGCTAATGAAACCGTTCCAGCCAAGGTAACTGGCTATCATGGTTATAGCTCTAAAGCTTGCCATTTAAAATAATTTATGGCTATTTTAATTGTTGATGAGTCACACCGCGGTGCATGTCTCTGATCTGTCTACAAGCATATGCTACTGAGCCTGTATCTCCCTCTCTATGGGCTAAAAACTCTCTCTCTCTCTCCCTCTCTCTCTCTCTCTCTCTCTCTCCCTCTCTCACTCTCTCTTTCGGGGCAAACAGCACAGCTGTAGACACACAACAAAATGCCTAAATTACAGTCACACAGACAAGTTGGAAAAAGTAAAAAAAAAAGTGTATTTGTGCTATACTTCTTTTAAATAAATACCACCCAGTTATATATATATATACTGTATATATATATATATATATATATATATATATATATATATATATATATATATATATACTTTTTGCACACACTCTACTCTATGTGCGTGTGTCCAAGCATGTTTCTGTGGGTTTGTGCATTTTATACATTCTAGGAATGCACATACTAATATACCAGTGAGCATTTCTGCATGTGTGAAGCCTGCTTTTGTGTGAGTGTGAGGAAGCAACTTTTCAGGAGGCAAAGGCACAAACTGTGAAGAGATGGGCTTAATTAAAATCCACATGAATATGCATGAGACTCTTGTACGGTTCCAGTAATTACATATTGAAAAAAAGGTTTCATGTGCTAGTGAGATGCTGGCTTAAGTATTCTTAAGTGATGTCTAATTCCAGCATGCCACACGGCATGCAGATCAGAACAGAGATAGAATATACTCTCACTTTAATAAAATAAATAAATACATAAATAAAAATTGGAAAGAAAGACAAAAAAATAAAAATTAAAGCAAGAAAAAGATTGTGAGGGTTAGTGAGGGTATAAAACGTTGTAAAACAAAGATGAGATTTTAAGTGAGAAAAACACCTACAATTTATGTTAACTAACAGCAACTGTTCACTAAACAACAGTGAGCACATTTACATGCATTTTCTTACACTGCTAATGCTTAATAAGCAGACAATGCATGAGATCATCATTATTGGGGTAAGTCATTACCGGTATAAGCAAACACATATTTTAGCCTATTACTCAGATTTCACTCTTTTACCATTCTTACAGGCTTATCCAATGTGAGCAAGTGTTGTGCACATGTCTGTTTACATTTTGGCATCAAAATCAGGGAGTAACACAATGATTTCGGCATATTTTTGTGCATGTTGTGCTAATCTAAAGAAAAAGAGCTGTATCTTCTTTTTTTTTTATCTCTGAATACATTAACACTGTTAATAAATGATACCTGCAGGTCACTCTTCATACTGTATATCTACAGCCACATACAACAGGCCAACACATCTCTTGAACTAAAATCTCTATGGCATTATCAGATATGTAACTCATTTGATTTGTTAAAAAATTAGTTTCTCCCTGCTTTTTCCCTGATTGGTAATACAAAATTTTGTTAATAAAATTATTAATAAAAGGCACATGTGGTCAAACTGTCCCCTCATTGATCAGAATATGTGTGTGCCATTCTGGGATTTAGCTCTTATACATCAATACACTACTTAAAATTATATACTGGTAGAAATGTGGTGATCTGGGTGCGATTGACGTGTTCAGAATCTTATACAGTACGCCTAAATTAATAAATTAAGGGAATAAATGAGGTTCCGAAACAAATGCTTCAAACGAGCCAGCTGTGAAAATTCCCTTAGAACCAGAAAATTGAGAAAGACTACAATATTTTACAATCCACATTTTTCTTGACAGTTTCAACATTGGCACAGTTACTAATTTTTTTGTTTTATAGGGCAGATCTGCACTCTCAGTATAGCACAGATAATGACAAATTTAAATGTTAATACGGGACAAGATAGAACAAACCTCCATCAGAAATATTCGCATATCTGATTTTAGGCGAGAAAGGATAAGAGGGAGAGGCTAAAAGGTATTGGGAAAGAGATACAGATAAAAAAGGAAGTTGGGAATTGCAATGGCAAGTATGATAGGATGGTTAATCACCACTTTGCCCTGCTAATTTCAAGCCTCTGTGGCAACAGAGCATGTTTTATTCAACAATTTATTAGATCCCCATCCATTCTGGCACTTAACACGCAGAGTCCATGATGCTCTGCTGTACACTGTGTCTACAGATCCGCCCAGCAGCAGTAAGGCCTGTCTGCAGACCTCCCAGCTATTATTTGAGACTGCCGACAGAACAGCGAAATATCATTACTAACTATCTACAGACTGAACCAACACTGACCGAACCGCTGCAGTTTTCCAGTTATGGAATTATCCATTGCTGCAATATCTACAAACCTTCCAAACATTATCCATGAAAAAACTGCAGAATGGATATGGAGGTATCTGGGACAGCAGAACTAGGCAGGGTATTAATGGCTCCCTGAGCAGTGAGATGCATGCATTATGCAGAAACATGCTGGCCATATGGAAAAGACAATGAAGTACAGTAATTAAAACAGAACAAAGAGAGAGATGCTGTATGCCATAATTAGAAGACTGATTAATCAGCTGATAATTTTACCTTGATTAATGTTCCTGATTTTCTTTTCATACTAACCTGAGCCAGTTGGGTACAGTCCAATTAAATTTAAATTAAGTGACAGAAAATTCATCCTCAGAACAAGATATCACAGGGCAAGAAAAGTCTAATAGTTTTAGTGGTATGAACAATATGCAAGATGAGACCTTTATGGGAAAGTGTTCTTAATACATCTGCCAGGTCTGCTTATTTGTTCACACTTGACAATATGTGAGATTCATTATTTCCAATCCAAGACCCCACATAATAACAGAAATTATACAACAGTCAGTTCCGGTCTTCTAATCTGATTGGCCAAGTGGTGTTCAAAGAGTGCTAATTTTTGGTATAACATTACGGGGGCATTTCACTGTTTGTATCACTCAGTTTTACTGTTTGCAGCTTTCCAGAAAGACGAGTTGCTCAGTGACACGCAACGGTAATCCTGTGTTGAAAACTACTTTCATTAGCAGAGCAACAATAGATAACATACACTAACTGCCCACATTGTGTCTAAAAGTTACTCAATGTAAAAGGGATAGTTCAACCTTTAAAGGGTTAGTTCACCCAAAAATTTAAATTCTCTCATTTACTCACGCCCATGATATCCCAGGTGTGTATGACTTTCTTTCTTCACCAGAACATCTTAGTATATCTTAGAATATATTAGCTCAGGAGGTCCTTTAAATGCAAGTAGATGGTGACTTTTGAAGCTGCAAAATGAACAGACAGTCAGCATAAACATCATCCATACGGCTCCAGCGATTTAAATTATTGTCGTCTAAAGCAACACGGTCACTTTTGGTGCAAAAACATAAATGTTTAAGCATTTTTTAACACTAAATCATCACTTCTCGTCAGCAGCGGTATGCCTGTGTGATGTAATCAGGTTGGTACATGAGGCACGTGAGAACTGAGGCACATGCAACACACACACGGAAGTGCAGCACTGTTTAAAGTGAGCAGGAGGAACGCTGTACAGAAGTTTAGTTGGTTTTGGTTTAGACCTATATTTGTATCTGTTTTTTTTTAACTCACAATGGTGTGTTTGTGAGCTTATCCTGGATGTCTCAACCGAGAGACAAATATGACATTACATCCATATCATGCCAATGCGAATGTATCAATCGAGAGACAGAGTGAAATCCACACTTCGTGAAGCTTACCGTAAGCAATGGTTTATAGTTAAAAAGTACTTAAATATAGATTTTTTTTTTTGCCATAACAAAAGCAATCGTATCTCTTTAAAATACATTAATTTGACCACTGGCTTCGTGTGGATGACATTTATGCAGACTTTCTATGATTTTTGGAGCTTCAAAAGTCTGATCACCATCCACTTGCATTTTAAGGACCTACTGAGCCAAGATATCTTTCTGTTTTTCTTCAAATGGGTTCTGCTGAAGAAAGAAAGTCAAACAAAAAGAGTTAAGATGTTATTCAGTACAAACGAGAGCTCCCAGCAACTCGACTCCCTGGGTGGGTCCCCTCAGAGAT
Organism: Moxostoma hubbsi; assembly: GCA_032164185.1. Taxonomy (NCBI): domain Eukaryota; kingdom Metazoa; phylum Chordata; class Actinopteri; order Cypriniformes; family Catostomidae; genus Moxostoma; species Moxostoma hubbsi. The sequence goes on from JAVLUX010000021.1 coordinate 18,009,248, forward strand.
GCCCCACTCTGACACCAACTCCTCCATCACAAAACTAATTTGCCCAATATCACACAATGGCAGGTGCATTTATTCTGTCAATTGAGAGGAGAGAGGGAAACAGTTGGATGGCTAAATGAAAAAGCTGGCTCCCCCATTCTCTAGTGGCCTCTTTGCGCCTCGATTTCGTCCAGGCTGCAGCTGTTGGCCAGGCTTCAGTTGACTGGCTGCTATCCAGCCCCTGTAGAGTCACTTTGGGCAGGCCCTGCCAGCCATGTCAGCGTGCCAAAGCCTCGTCCACTAGCAATAGCGGAGGGCAATGCTACTGTCACCAGCATCCCAACAGACCCGACCTGGAGCGCCGTGTTAATTCACTCAGTTCTATTTAAAAGTGGGTGACAGCTCTGTTACGGATGAAGAGGTGACAAGGGAAACTGTTCGCTTGCACATACATGAACACACAAACACCATTTCAAACATTCAAACTACATAAGGGAGATTAGTCTATGTTTGCTGCATGTTAACAGAGAAAGTATTGGACACTTAATGTAGGAATGCATTATATAACAAAATATAAAACCAAGTGGTATTTATTTTAAATAAAGATAGTAGAAGTCAACTTTAAGATAAATGTTTTATGATTTGTTTTAAGCTTTCAACTTATTAGACAGTATACTGTATACATTGCATATAATGTATTTTGAAACTTTCTTGTTGCCAAACATTAGTGTAAAATCCCCATAGTTATTGTGAAGAACTACACCCAAGGCTTCTCTGCTAGGGCACATGTGTGAACTTGAGGGGAACTGACTTCAGACATCACCTTGGTTTGGTTAAAAGTAATTGCAAGAATTACTAAGAAAAGTAGTGCAGTTAGTTCTAGTCAGAGAAGCTCTAGCATCATTTGTTTGCAGATGCCACTTGGTTGATATGTTTAATTTCAAACTTCTTTAGTAAAGCTGAAGTGTTCAAAAGTGTCCAAATATTTTTTGGGGGGCCACTATATAAGTGATCTTAAATGAAGTCATGAGTAAAATAAATGGCAAAATGTAACCCACAAAGTATACACTATGAATCTTAATTCAAACCAAGTCATACATTGAGAAGCGGAAAACAGAAAAGTGGCATAAAGAGATAAAGAAAAGGCCTCCTGTGATCTTGATATATGAGCTTTGTTAAATTAACGTGTGGTTTCCAATCAACGGAGGCACACCACAGGGCTTCTCATCAATGCGGACAGAAAAAAAAAACTAATCTGTAGCAGCAGAGCGGGGAGAAACTGGGAAATTATCCAAATTTTGACTCAGAAGTTTATATGCAATGACCTGCTCCTGATGGAGGCCTCCAAGCTCATCTAGGCACTTTATCTTCTCTCTGGTGGGACCCCGGCACCATCTCCATTGGAGCGGACTTGTAATTGACCATTAAGGTACTACGAACATTTTTAGTTATCTCCCAATGACAATAACAGCAACAAAAACATGACAACATTCCATTAGTGTTCAATTTGAGTGCAGATTGGTGTGCATGTGAATGTGTGAGTGTGTGCAGAATTTGATTGGTCTTTTGGATGAGCAGAGAGTAAACATTCAGGAATATCTGCTGCGTTTTGTGTGTCTTGAAGTGTTTGTTCCCTTTCAAAAAGCTACACTTATGATGCTGCACTGAGTTAGCACTTTGGGAACAACTTTAGGTGTGACCAGCTGTGAATATCTGTGCAAAACGTCAATGAACATTGACCGGAATGTATAGCCTCTGCCGGTGACATAATTGGATGTACCTGTAGCAGGGCTATAAATAGATGCGTCACAGGTGCATCATCAGATCTTTTGTCTTCAGATCACTCTGTGTGTGTGTGCTTCATGAGCCTGTCAGAAACTTTCTACTTTCCTCTGTTAGGAGTTAGAATTGTTTGGCATTGCGCAGAAACCTTTCTCTTTCTCTTTTCCTTAAAAAAAAGAAAAAGAATGACTGATAAACAAAGCAAGCGGTGTGTGTTCTCATGTTAACGCTCTATGGCTGAAACGCACACACACCAGTTTTGTTTTGTGTGTTTGGGGGAAGAGCATGCCGCTCTTGCGTTGCGGCAGGGCAGGTGCAGGCATTGCGATCTGTTTACATTCAAAATGCTTCACACTGGTCTCGTTTACTTCCAAGAGCCAGCACCCACTCTTTCATCATGGGGCTCTCGCATAGATCTGGCTGAGGAGCGAGAGACGGGTCAATCCCTATCGCTCGCTCTCTCCCAAGATCCAGCTGATCCTACACGTAAGCCTGAAGCGCGCCTCGGCACCTCTTCAGTTCACGAGGGGGATGATGAACCTCTGTACATTCCATGCACAATAATAAAGCAGCTGAGGAATTACTTGAGGTGGTTACTCGGGCTGTGGCCAGACTATAGTTAGACTGGCCACGCGAACAAGAACCCCCCCCCCCCCCCCCAAACGCTCCAAACTACAAGATAGATTTCTGTCTGGTGGCCAAAAATAAATACATTAAAAAAATTAAATAAATAAATAATAAAAAGGGAAGGGAACTCTATATCAGTCCCTTCCTTTCTTCTATGACCTCCATAACGAGCATTCTCATTCATGGAGGAATCCTTATACTTCCCGAGTCTTCGTGCCCTCGACATTGACAGATTCCACTATCGTGGGTGCTGAGGCTTGGGGTATTCAGTGATGCCGCTGGTAGAAGAGACTCTTGCGGGTTATCTCTCGCCTGGCTCGGCTAGGCATCGCTAAAGAGACCCACTCTCCCCACAAAGCTGTGCAGGACCACCTCCACGCTTGTGGGGAAGGCTTATCAGGCAGCAGGTCAGGCTGGTGCTGCCCTGCACACTATGGCAGTGTTACAGGCGCACTAGGCTAATCTGTTGAAGGTCCTGAGTGTGGGCACCACGGTCGATGAAGAGGCTTTCTCTGAGCTTCGTTGAGCCACTGATCTGTCTCTCTGCATGACCAAACAGATGGCCCGTGCCATTGGCTGGTCTATGTCTGCTTTAGTCAGCACAGAGAGGTTATGGCTTAACCTATCGGGCATCAGAGACAAGGACAAAACTTTCCTTCTCGATGCCCCGGTTTCACCTTCTGCCTTATTTGGTGACGCTATGAATATAGTTATCACCAGGTTCCAGGAGGCAAAAAGTCACGAGGTAGCCTTCGGCAATTCCTTCCTCGCCACACTCAGGGGGAGGGGCCATTGGCCACCCAGCCCTGCCCTGGTCCTTGTAGATGGGAGGCTCAAAAACAAAGCGTGGCGAATCGTGCTCTCCCTCGTAAAGACTGTCAGATTCTCCTTTGGGTCCAGGGTAAGCTCCTGATCTAATCAGAGCAGCTTGTATCCCTGGATTCCTGAATGGGAGCATATTTACTGTCCAGACAGAAAATACCGACAGTGGAGTGGAAACTCCACCCAGAGGTAGTGGAACAAATCTGGTTGAGATTTTACAAGAGCAGAAGTGGATCTCTTCGCCTCCCAACAGACAGTGCAATGTCCCCTCTACTTCTCTCTGAGTCAGACGCGATAGCACATACATGACCCAGAATGCGCCTGTATGCTTTCCCCTCGGTTTCTCTGCTCCCGGGAGTCTTGGCCAGAGTTCGCCAGCAATGGTCCTGCCTCTAACTGATAGCGCTGCGCTGGCCGAACAGGGTATGGTTCTCGGAGATCATGTCTCTCCTCGATGGCTCGACTTGGGCGATTCCGTACAGGAGGAACCTTCTGTCTCAGGCGCAGGGGACACTACATCCCCGGCTCGATCTGTGGAACCTTCATGTTTGGCCCCTGATGGGTACCAGCTGAAGGACACTGGGTTTTCACCTGAAGTTATCAAGACCATTCTAAGTGCTAGGGCTCCCTCTACCAAAAGAAGTTAGGCCAATAAATGGGGAGTCTTTGAAAGATGGTGCAGTGCACATAATGCAGATCCAGTTAACTGCCAGATTGCTTCAGTTCTGGACTTTCTGCAGGAAAAATCAGCAAAAGTCAGCAGGCACATGCCCCGCCACTCTCAGGGTCTATGTGGCCACCATTTCGGCTTGCCACGCCTTGATAGACGGGGTGCCATTGGAGAGACATCCTCTACTCGTTCGCTTCATTCGTGGAGCTATGCGACTGAGGCCTCCTACTAGGACCAGGACCCCTTCATGGGACTTAGCAATAGTCTTTGAGGGTCTGGTTGAGACCCCCTTCGAACCTCTAGAGTCAGCGTCTGATAAACTTCTGACTCTCAGGATGGTTTTTCTTATGGCAATCACCTCTCTAAAAAGAATTGGGGATCTACAGGCTCTGTCTGTCTTGCCAGCATGCTTAGATTTTTCCCCAGGAATGGCTAAAGCAATTTTGCATCCTCACCCTGACTATCTGCCTAAGGTTCCTTTCTCGACCTTACATCCGGTCACTCTCGAAGCCTCCTGCTCCCCGCCGTTTACAACACCGGAGCAGGATAGACTTCACAGTCTTTGTTCACCGCACTAGCCAGTGGCGTAAGTCAGGGCAACTATTCGTGTGCCATGGGGGCTGCAATAGTGGGGCGGCTGCCACCAACCAGACAATGTCGCATTGGGTGAGGGACGCTATTGCCCTGGCCTACGAGGCGCGCAGTCAAGCTTCGCCAGTAGGTATCAGGGCTCACTCTACCAGAGGGGTCGCCTCCTCTAAAGCCTTGGCTAGAAGTGTCCCTCTGCAGCATGTTTGTGATGTCCTCTACGCACACATTCATTAGATTTTATAGTTTGGATGTTCATACCACTCCGGGCTCTTAAGTTCTTGAATCGACATCACAAGCTCATGTCTGAGACCTCTCGCACTCTTGTGAGCACACTACACAAACGTAAGGTGTCCTGACATCCACAGTGCAGCAGCGTCGGTATTATCATTCCCAAAGCGCTAATCTCAGGTTACTTGACTGTAACCCTTGTTCCCTGATAAAAGCGGAACAAGATGCTGCAATTCATTGCAGCACTGGGATGCCCCAGGACTGCTCTTCAGACAAAATACCTGACGATGCACCTGTGATGCATCTATTTATAGCCCTGCTACAGGTGCATCCAATGATGTCACCGGCAGAGGCTATAAATTCCGGTCAATGTTCATTGACGTGTTGCACACATATTCACAGCTGGTCACACCTAAAGTTGTTCCCAAAGCGCTAACTCAGTGCAGCATCTCGTTCTGCTTTTATCAGGGAACAAGGGTTACAGTCAAGTAACCCGAGATGATTTTTTTGTTTCCACTCTGGAATGAAAATGAAACCCAAATAGACAGAGGATGCTTGGTAACATGCAACTGTTCAGCTATCATTTCTATGTCTGATGTGCAGTGAGCAATGAGACCTTGCCTCTGTCATATTCTGTGTTTAATTACATGGAAACATTACTTTCCTGAGGCCACAGAAGTGCAGTGTTTTGACAAGTAGACCCTCACACACTGACAACGTTTCTCATGGATGATTTAGGATAAACTATGCTCAGACATAAAATATTAGTCCATTAAGAGCAGCAAACGCCACTGTCTCATTGTTATTCAATGCTGGGCTAGTGGTAAAACAGATTATCAGTTGATGGAGCCATCATAAGAATCATTCAGTTCACTCTTTGGGATGCCTACATCCTGTTTGCTTCTAAAACATAAAAATTGTTACCGATCTAATACAAATCTTGAGATATGAAATAAATAAATACTTGAATGTCTCTGGCTATGACATAAACTGACAGCAATTAATTGGAAATTAGCCACAAAGCCATGATAAATATGTCTATTATTGTGTGGAGGCTGTTATATGTCTGGATTTGACATGTCAGTGAAAATGTGCACATTTAACTCCCAAGTAAAATGAAGTGACTCTGCCCATGGTAATGCCTGTGGTAAAACAAGAGTTTAAAATGATTTGATTTATTCAAAATTACAAAAAAAATAAAAAAATAAATCTGATCTAATAAATCAGGAAAGAAAGACACAACTTCAGAATGATATCAGAATGCAATACTGCACCACATTTATCTTTGATTGTGCAAGACATTTTTTTCTGTGGCCTTTTTGATATTCTAATAACAGGCAGTGAGCTGGACGCAGGTGTGGTGTTCTGGGCAATAACAAGGTCTGAATAATTACTGCTGCCATATCCATAACAGCCCCAAAGCTCAGAAGTGTGTTCAATCTGTGGAGCCCTTTCTCTCCGGTGCGGAATACGCCCCTTCGATGGTAAATGGCAGAATTAGGATCTCTTCCAGATTTAGTGCTGCCCAGTTAGAGGGAAATAAAGCTGGCAATCCTCAGGAGAACTCTCTAATGTCTTTGTTAATTGTGAGTTATGGGTAAACATTGCAGGCTTACCGAGGTCAGACCTGTCAGCAATAATACTTTTCAGGAGGAATTTACGAGATGGCCCTGTTTATTCTGCTGAAAAAGGAAGTAATAGAAAGAATTAGACATGGTCTGTTGTTGTTGTTTCTTTTTGCCATTGTTTGCTCGCATAAATCCCTGTTCCTGCAATCTCTTGATTCCTGTAATGCACAGAGAGCTACTTATCTGTACAATGTGACAGCATCAGTCTTGGTGGATGAGGTACTTGGGCACACTGAGGTGGAATAAAATCTCTCACAGTCATGTCCAACAAGCTCAGATATAATGACAATTTACCTTCATTTATAAAAAGACCAACAAAACTGTTCTTCATTATGCTTGCACTCTTAAACAAAACACAAATGGTTGAGGAGTGCTATACTTTAAAGATGGTGTCCTCAGCCACTTAGTTCAAAGATGACCTGACCTGACCTCATTTGATAACATTAAATTGCATAGTGTATATATCGGCCACCCTGTTCTCTGGAAATCATTATCGGCCACTGAAAAATCCATGTTGATCATTTATTAATAATGACTTTTAGCATGTGGATGCAGCTGTCTGAAAATAGAATCATTTTCAATTACCAGTGCCACTGTAAAAATACGCTTTTAGCACCATGAATATATTCTGTGAGCAAAAGAGTCTGATAATCTGGGATTACAGAGATAATGTGAGTAGTATTAGGCAGGACATGTGATCTCAGCATTCTGGCCAACATATCGCAGCCAAGCTCTATGTAGAATAAAGTTTTTATCTTCATTAAAAGTTGAAAAGAGTTAACATCATGTTAAACATTATATTAATTATTTCTTCAGGCGTAAAGCTTTATTAATGGTGAAAAAAATAAAATAAATACTGAGTGCACCTTTAAAATAATAATAATAAAAAATGTCTTAATAGCCTAGGTGTCCATATTTGAAACCGTCCTATATTCTCACACAAAGAGCATTTGTGAGTGATAAATGCTGGAGACTAGGGAACTACTATATGTGAAGCCTTGAATTGTGTTCGGTTGAGGAGGTGAGGGTGGTTCCCTCCCTCTAGACAGAGCCAAATTGAGAGATCTAGGTTATTAAGGGAAACGGTTCTTGGCACTCTCTCACGGGGGCATCCTCTCTGAGAAAGAGTGGAGTTAGCAGCATCCAGATTCAGGCCCAAGCCATACAGAGGCTCTGTATGAGCTAGCATTACATTAACAACTGTGTAAATAGCTTTAATTCTAACGTTGGCTGAGCCACAGGCTGCTCAGCATCTCACAGATTCAACATAGAGCTAATACAGAGCCCTTCACACTTATAGTAAAATCTCCGGAATAGACAAGAAACAACATTCCTGTGTCCAAATACAAGTACTTCTCAGCTAAACAATATGCAAAAGCAGTAAGTCAAATGAGTAGAATGTTTGAATGCTCAGTAATCATGACACAGTAGGCAAACAATGACCTAGTCCATCTGCTGATATTCTGAAGTGTGCAACCTGGGATCACTTTGCTGTCCCATAAGGCCATGGAAGCTGAATCATCATCAGATTCAGAAGTTAAAAACAAATGGTGGAGAACCTTTAACCAGGCAGCTCTTTTCAAGTGTAGGGGCTATAAATAACAAAAAAGATGTTTCTTGTCATTAAATTCTGAACTCAGTACATACTATGAAAGCATGGAAATTTTGACACAGCCCATCTCCTCTTCACCTCCACCAGAAAGCCCAGGCCATACTGGCTGAAGGTGCCAATAAAGACAAAAGCACACAGGGGAGAAGAAGTGTTAATCCATCCATTTCCATCAGCACCAGGACAGCAGATGATGGCATGAAAGACAACAGCCACACCTACAGCATATTATCATTCAAAAGGTGCTTGATGTCAAGAAAACAAAGAAAAGAAAACTATGAGGGGTGGGGGAGACAAAGAACACAAAGCATGCCAAGACATGCTAAGATGTTTGATTAATTTGCTGGATTTAATGGAAGTAAGGAAGTGCCAAAACAAATGTGGGTGCCATACTACATGAAATAAAATCTTGCCAATTACATAACATTAATAAATCATATTGAAATATTCTTCAGACATAATGTTACTGTTAATCTTTGAGGTATCATATTGTTCACCCATGTATGGATTACAGCAGTGCAATATATCAAAATATGATCAATATATGCATGATTTGTATTTATTTCTTTATTTTTTTTGCAAAGCAACATAACGATTATCGCTATGATTTTAATGCTCTTTTTATACAATACATTTCCTAAAAACTGCATCATGGTATTTTACATAGTAAAATAAAATAAAATGCTTAAGTAAACATATGTGTAGGACAATTTAGCTTTGTATTATTATCCATTGTTATATTGGTGCATATACGCGTGTAAATATAAATTATTATAAATTATTTATCGTTTTCATTTAGTGAAAAACAGTGTGGACAATATGCCTTGATACTATACAATGTGGATTGAACTAGATAAAAAATGTACTTCGCTATAATGGCTGTTTGGTTGAAATTATGGTTCCTGTGAGTCAAAAGTAAATGAATAAACAAAAGCCACACTTTCAAGGCAATAATATATATATTAGGGCTGTCGATTTGTCGTTATTACATTTACATTTATGCATTTGGCAGACGCTTTTATCCAAAGCGACTTACAGTGCACTTGTTGCAGGGACAATCCCCCCCCGGAGCAACCTGGAGTTAAGTGTCTTGCTGAAGGGCACAATGGTGGTGGCTGTGGGGATCGAACCAGCGACCTTCTGATTAACAGTTATGTGCTTTAGCCCACTATGCCACAACCACTCCAAATGTATTTATTTTATTTAGATTATTACGATATATTATTTAATCGGGACACCACGTAATTCATTCGATTTTCAAATTTTAATCGATTGACAACCCTAATACACATATATATATATATATATATATATATATATATATATATTAACAGCAAGCAACGTGTGCACAAATAGTGACAACGAACAGACACAAGGTATCAGCATCTGCCCTTGCTCTCCAAGCTTATAAATCCAAGTCACCTGCTTCACAAGACACCATCTTAGGAACAAACCCCAACTTCATGTCACCCTGTCATCCATGTGTCCATCTCTGGTCCACTTTCCCAATCGGTGTCCCTCTAAACCCACCCCAGGTTTCTGGCACCCCCTCCAGCCCCCAGCCCACATGAAAGAGACACTCAGGCCTCTAAATATATAAAAGATGCAAATGACGCAAGTGACTGACATAGCATAAATAATCCATAAAGGCACATGAGAGGGAATGTGAGCAGCAAGACTGACTGTAATGATAAATAATGTATTACAGGAGACAGGCCTTGTATATTTTGGTGGCTTGTATGATTCCTCACAGACAAATTATTCCTCCTGTGTTACTGAGAGGCAACCATAACAGAGAGTAGTGTGAGGAATGCATTCATCTTCTGTGTTTGTAGGTGTGTTTTAATGGATGACTGGTACTTGGCTGAACAGATGTACAAGAACAACAAAACTGGACATATTAGATGTAAATATATTACAAATATTTTTGATATAGATGAGTACCGAAGTGATTAAATTAATATCTCTGCAGTGGAAATCAGGCACACATCTTTTCACAGAAATTAGATTTGCATCCGAACGGTGCAGTATCTAAGTAACTCTATTCAAACAGTCTGCTAATGTTTGGACAAACAGACGCTAAAGTTGGTGAGTTCAAGTCCTTTCCATTTGCATGCACAAGCTAAACCTGATTATGCTAAATAAGCCAACAACATGTAAGGTCATGATAATGCCTTAAACATTGTTCCTTTATCGAGGTAAGGTCATAAACTGTTTAAACAAAAAACTATTGACATGCATCGAATGTGGCTATATACGTTTTGCTATCAAAAGCAGAAAATAATCTGATGATTTCAGCTCTAAAATAAATGCATTTTCTTTTTGTTTTTATGAAAAAGCAGATTTTTGCCAGTTCATCAGAAATCTGCTCATTCCAAAAACCCTAACAATACAAGAAAAACATGAGAATTGACAATATAAGGTTTTTCCCCAAGTCTGATCTCAAAACGTAAACACACATGCACACAACACATTGCATACACTGGCAGAATACAAGAATAATGTTTACATTAGAGTTAGACTGATTTTGCCAATACCGATAACTATGGTGGTGGAAAAGTCAGATAACCTATTAATTGGCCTATAGAATCAGAATCAGAATCAGCTTTATTGACAGGTATGTGTACACATACGAGGAATTTCACTCAGGATTGTACATAGCTCACGATGTGCTTACTCATACAAAAATACTATAACACAATAATAAAATAAAATCAGACACAGGCTACAGTGTAGACAACACAAATATACACACTATGAACAAAAACAATATAGACATATTAACAAATAGTGCAGTGATCAGAGTGCAAAGGATGCAGGAGTAAAAATATTATTATCATTACTATGATAATAATATATAGTTTTTAAAATAAATTTATAGAATTTATAGAATGTAAAACAAATATATATATATATATATATATATATATATATATATATATATATATATATATATCTTTCCTAACTATGACGGGCACAGACATTGAGGCTACAATAGTCCAAAATGAATAAAATCCCAGCAGTTCATTGTGCAAGCAAAATCCCAAAAATGACCAGAAAAACAAAATGAAGATTTGGACCATTACACATCATGTTGAAATTACGGAGACTTGGCTATTTAATTATTTACCAAATTATGATTTTTAAAACTATTGGCAACTATCAGCATAGATTTTTGCAGAGAACCTTTCCAAAAAGCAACTATCGGCATCGATTAATCAGGGTGAAATCAGGGCAATGAGGAAAAATTTACATGTCCAGATTGATTTAAGGTATTTACATGTTGTTGAGTTAGAGTTATGCATAACTGATGCATGATTGTGCATTTAAACAAACTTACTGAATCTTTTTAAAACTCTGATTCAGCGATTATTCATCACTCTAAAATGTTTACTGAAGTCCCTGCAGATTATTTTTTATATATTACATTAAAATATATGTAGTTACATATTAATGAATTAAACAAGTTTAATTCTTCCTTGTTTACATTTAGAAGAAAATAACATGTTGAAAATATGCGTTTGTAAGTGTGTATTTTTGAGTGACTGGTACTCCCGCAACACAGAGGTGCAAAAAAATGCAAGGCAGAACAAATACAATTCCAGTCTCACATTCAAATTTTTAATACATGTAAAATTGGTACGGTGAATCAATATTGAACAGATTAAAGAATATTTCTGTTGTGGAAAACAAGCACAACAAACCATCACTTCACACAATTTAATTTGCATCCCAAGGGAGCAGTATCTAGGTAACCACATCAGTCTGTGTCTCTGAAATGATGCTGATGGTGACAGTGTTAAATATGCCATGTGAAGCACACCTCAAAGACTGTACACACATAGCCGCCCTGTGGCATATCACTCACTACTATCCTGGACACCCGGAGGTGTGAACCACACATTTGGCTGAGAAGCAGAAATGCGGTGAAATGTCCATGCAAAATTAGCAACAGCAATTAGAGGCATTTCAACACAAGGATGAAAAGAGACAAGCCGGACCTCAAAAAGCCTCATTGCGCAACTGACAGTTCAAATGCAAGAGTGTGTTTATGTGTCCCGTAAAAAAGCGATACAGATGTAAAAATAGCAAAAGCCCAGTTTTCCTCTGCCTTGTTTCTCACTAAACATTCTTAGCTACGGGCAACTTAAAACACCCAAGATCATGAAGATAAAATGGAGTCGTCATCAAAGACTAACCAGATGCCATGGGCTGATGGGAAGGGAAAAAAAAACATAAAATGAAAACCCAACACACAGAAAAACAGAACTCACCGAAAAGAAAAAAATGGGGGCGTGCGTGGAGTAAAACTGAAAAGACATGAATTTGACAAGAAAGCTTGCATGTGTGTGGGGGTTTTAGAAAAAGGAAAGAAAGAGAGAGATAGAGAGATGGTGGGAGATTAAGAGAGGAAGAGAGTGAATTCCAGCAACAGAGGGGTGAGAGGTGGGGGAATATGGAATAGTGGAGGGAGGGGGCACATCTCGGAAGGGCAGAGCAAAGCGGGCACAGGTGACTGTCATGTGTGATGATTATTATTACTGTACACCTGCTCCTCCACACTAATTAACTTTGGATATGCAAATCAGCCCTATTGCATCATGGCTTCTCTCTCCTCCCCTACAGATAAGAGGATGTTCAGCTGCTGGATTTAATTAGGATAATGAACGGTCGGACCGCTGAGGGAAAGAGAGGAGGAAGAGATGGAGAAAGGGATGAAGAGAGAAAAAGGAAAATAGGGAAAGACGTGGATGAATGAAAACGGAGAGGTATGGGGAGATGGAAAATCAGGGGGAAAGGAGAAATATGCCAAGGGAGAGGCAAAATTAGACAAAAGAAAGAAACAAAAGGGATGAGGGGGAAAGTCTGGAGTTTGATTGAAGGAGAGATGGATGGAGGTTGTAACGAGGGTGGAGGAACCCCCCCCCCCCACACACACACACACAGAATTAGAACAATTCTTTTGAAAAAAGAACAAACAAAACAACAAACAATACATTGAAGAACACTTTGACATACATTTGTAGAAACTATACATGCTAATGCACATACTTTCTGTCATTCTGTTTCCAAACTTGCATTGTGATCTTCTCTGATGTCTCCTTGGTGATGGGAGCAGCGAGCCCACAGAGCTGTGATGGGCTTGGATTGATGAGATCTTCAGGTGAGGACTGGGGAGATGCTGTAGAGAGACAGAAGGTGTTCTGACAAGGACACCAGCCCTCACACCTCCATGCTAAAACCTTGTACCCTTCAGTGGACAAGGGCAGACTCCATCCATAGACTGACAGGCAGTGCCAGGCCTAGAGTGCACTGGACAGAGCCACATCCAGTTATACTCGCAAAAACAAACCTGTCAGAATGAAATGTCTGCAGAGTGAAATGTCTGCAATGTCTGCAACAGCAAAGTTGAGGACCTTATTGCTTTATTCCACACACTAACTTTTTATTTTTATTTTATTTATTTTTTTAAAAAGTAAATGAGCTGACGAATTGACAGGGAGGAGAATGATACTGTTGCCAGCAGTTTAGGGATCTGGTGTTTCAGACTAATTGCCCTGTCAACACCAGGGCTGGAAATAGCCCTATCTCTGAAATGGTGAGAGAGGATGAGAAAAAGGCCGAGAGGAAGGGAGAGAGAGATTGAATGATAGAGGGAGAAAAAGAGATGACAATGCTGTGTTCAAGGGTGAGAGAGGAGATGCCATCAGTTTTCACTCTTATTTCTCATTCTGCACGATAAACAAAGAATTGCATATTCACACACAAACACATACACACACACAGCCTAATGAGCAATGCAGAACATCCTTAACCAACTAGATCTCCCACTGGGTGAACTATACTATGCTATATATATATATATATATATATATAGACATACACCCACTTTATTAGGTACACCTGTACATCTACTTATTCATGTGATTATCTAATCAGCCTTTCATATGGCAGCAGTGTAATGTATAAAATTCTTGCAGATATGGGTCAGGAGCTTCAGTTAATGTTCACATCAAAAAATTTGTAAAAATGTTTTATCTCATTGATTTAGACATTGGCATGATTGTTGATGCTTTGATTATTCCTGTAACGCTGATCTCCTGGGATTTTCACATGAAACAGTCTCTAGAGCAGGCGTTCTCAATGGTTACGGTACCGCCCCCCCAGGGTGTGTTTAAAGGATGCCAGGTGGTGCTCTCATTAGTAGAGAGAGGGGCATAAGGTTACAAATGGGGGCCGTTTGTCAGTCATAATAATCAAATCTATCATCAAGTTCCTCTTTGCATTAAAACGTTTATCTAGACTTGGAGTATATCAGTTGATTCTCAATTACATTGGTTGGTATACATTTGTGTACTTGAAGTCTAGCGATACATCTGAAGTATCTGGCTTAGCAGTGTCAAATACACAGGCGGAGGCACAACCTTAGCTAATGCACCTGTATGGCTCTGTAGATGGATACAGCTCAATGGACAGAGCAGCGTGAGTGCAAAGCTCTTAAAGCTCAAGCTCTTAAACTAGCAGCTTTGCAAGAATTAGTGAGAAGCAAAGCACGAGAAGCGAAGCCATTTAAATTCGGCACAATATTCTACATCACCAACCTTGAATTTACTATAGTAACACTAACTGAACTTTAGGGAGAAATATATTGATAATATATATTATCATATCACTAATTCAGCTCTATTAAGTTGGTCATAGCTTACACTAGGGGAGTGAGGGAATATTATACATTTTTGTTAAAACTTATAAATATTTCTATTTTGTATTTATTGTTTTTGTATGTGTGTAGAGTAGGTCTACTGTTTATATTTACAAAAATGCAATTGTTTTTATTATAGAAATCATGTTTCATCTAACCATGGTAGTGAAGAAGATCCATGATTGCATGTGTTTTCTATGGTCTTGTTACAAATACAACTGTTTAAACTATAAAAATAAGGAATTAATTTCTAAATAAAGCATGTAAAAATGTAAAATATATTAACTATCACTTTTAGTATCAGTTTTTGTCTTCTGTCTGCATTTTCATAATAGGCCACAGATGCAGCCACATATATCTGCTTGAATTTAAGAAACGCAGGTTTGGTCTCACATTCATGACATGTACGCCTGCTGAATTTATTAACAAAATTTTAAAATTATGAAATGCATCAAAGTTGTATTGAACAATTTAAGCAAATAAAACAAATATTGATTTTTGTGTTTTATGTTTGTTTGTTTTTTTTTTTCTCTTTTTTGGTACAACAAATTCTCTACTTTCAAATTATTTCACAGAATTTGTATTTTGACTGGTTGTCATTTTCTGCAAATAAATGCTCTAAATAACAACATTTTAATTTGTAATTTGGGAGAAATATATAACTGTAAATATTTGTATGAAAATAAAAAGGTTCAACAACTAAGACATAAACTGGACAAGTTTCACACACATGTGTCAAAAAGAAATGGAATAATGTGTATCTGGGGGGGACAAGGTCAAAAGTAACAGTCAGTATCTGGTGTTGCCACCAGTTGCATTAAGTACTGTAGTGCATCTCTTCCTCATGGACTGCACCAGATTTGCCCATTCTTGCTGTGAGATGTTACCCCACTCTTCCACCAAGGCACTTGTAATTTTCTGAACATTTCTGGGGGGAATGGCCCTAGCCCTCACCCTCAATTCCAACAGGTCCCAGACATGCTCAATGGGATTGAGATCCAGGCTCTTTGCTGGCCACGGCAGAACACTGACATTTGTGTCTTGCAGGAAATCATGCACAGAACGAGCAGTATCACTGGTGGCATTGTCATGCTGGAGGGTCATGTCAGGATGAGCCTGCAGGAAGGGTAGCACATGAGGAAGGAGGATATCTTCCCTGTAACACACATGTTGAGATTTCCTGCAATGACAACAAGCTCAGTCCGATGATGCTGTGACAAACTGACCCAGACCATGATGGACTCTCCACCTCCAAATCGATCCCGCTCCAGAGTACAGGCCTTGGTGTAACGCTCATTCTTTCAATGATAAATGTGAGTCCGACCATCACCCCTGGTGAGACAAAAACAAGACTCATCTTTTTGCCAGTCCTGTCTGGTCCAGCGAAGGTGGGTTTGTGCCCATAGGCAACGTTGTTGCCAGTGATGTCTTGTAAGGACCTGCCTTACAACAGGCCTACAAGCCCTCAGTCCAGCCTCTGTACATTTCCCGCTGGTGTGATATTCGGATTTACCGGAAACTACTGCCAGGTGTTTCTATGTGGGTCCTAAGAACAGTAAAAAAAGGCTACAGAATTTAATTTGTTGATTGGTTGGTCACGATCGATCTCATGGATGCGTACTTTCCTAGAGAAAATTTGCCAAAACACAGGAAGTTCCTGAGGTTTGCTTTCGGTGGCGAAGCTTTCCAATAACAGGTTCTTCCATTCACCCTAGCCTTATCACCCAGCACATTCACGAAATGCATGGATGCAGCACTGGCTCCTTTGCGACTCTGGGGCATCAACATTCTGAATTACATAGACGAGTGGCTGATACTAACACAGTCTCAAGAACTGGCAGTTCAGCACAGGGATATCGTCTTAGTTCATCTGGCTTCTCTGGAGACTCAATGTCAAAAAGAATGTTCTCTCTCCCACTCAGGAAATTACCTATCTGGGCGTTGTATGAAATTCGATCATGATGTGGGCACTATTGTCTCCCACTCGAATCGTGTCCATTCAGAACACCCTGAGCAAAGTCAGTCAAGGCCAAGGTTGCACTGTTTGTCGGCATCAACATATATTAGGTCTCATAGCATCTGCGTCCTCTGTGATATCTTTGGGCCTCCTGCACATGAGACCGTTTCAGTTGTGGCTAAAAGCCAGGGGATTTCATCCAAGGGCCAGTCCCCTAAGGCTAATAAGGGTTATGCACCGCACTCTTCGTACCCTTTCTATGTGGTTCAGACCCCGGTTCCTCACTTTGGGTCCCACTTTAGGTGCGTCTTGCCGTCACAGATTGCTAACGACAGACACCTCCCTGATGGGCTGGGGTGCGGTCTTAAGTGGTCATCCAGCTCAAGGGGAATGGGAGGGTCATCAGCTCAATTGGCACATCAACTGCCTTGAGTTGATGGCAGTATTTCTGGCTCTGAAATACTTCCTGCAGTATTTGAGAGGCTGCCATGTCATGGTGCGGCTGGACAACACAGCAGTAGTCACTTACATAAACCATCAAGGAGGTCTACGTTCACGCCAGGTCAACATACTGGCACGGCAGATTCTCCTTTGGGCCCAGGGCAAGCTCCTGGCAGTTTATATCCCTGGATGCCTGAATGTGGGAGCAGATTTTCTGTCCAGACAGAAAATGCAGATGGGAGAGTGGAAACTGGTCTGAGAAACAAATCTGGGTGAGATTTTACAGGGCAGAAGTGGACCTCTACGCCTCTCAACAGACAGCGCAATGTCCCCTCTACTTGTCTCTGAGTCACCCAGCCCCCCTGGGTCTGGTCGCGATGGCGCATACATGGCCCAGAATGTGCCTGTATGCGTTTCCCCCGGTTTCTCTGCTCCCGGCAGTCTTGGCCAGAGTTTGCCAAGGGTCCTGCCTTTTACTGACAATGCCGCACTGGCCGAACAGGGTATGGTTCTCGGAGATCATGTCTCTCCTCAACGGCTTGCCTTGGGCGATTCTGGACAGGAGGGACCATCTGTCTCAGGCGCAGAGGACAATATTTTATCCCCGGCCCGATCTGTGGAACCTTCATGTTTGGCCCCTGAAGGGTACCAACTGAGGCACACTGGGCTTTCACCTGAAGATATCGAGACCATTCTAAGTGCTAGGGCTCCCTCTACTAGGAGAAGTTATGTCAATAAATGGGATGTCTTTGAAAGATGGTGCAGTGCACATAATGCAGATCCAGTTAACTGCCAGATTGCTTCAGTTCTGGACTTTCTGCAGGAAAAATTGCCACTCTCAGGGTATACATGGCCGCTCTATCAACTTGCCATGCCTTGATTGATATGTGCCATTGGGGAGACATCCTCTGCTTGCTCGCTTCGTTCATGGAGCCATGCGACTGAGACCTCTTGCTAGGACCAGGATCCCTTAATGGGACTAAGCAATAGTCTTTGAGGGTCTGGTTGAGACCCCCTTCGAACCTCTAGAGTCAGTGTCTGATAAACTTCTGACTCTCAAGATGGTTTTTCTTATGGCAATTACTTCTCTAAAAATAATTGGGGATCTACAGACTCTGTCTGTCCTGCCAGCCTGCTTAGATTTTTCCCCAGGAATGGCTAAAGCAATTTTGCACCCTCATCCTGACTACCTGTCTAAGGTTCCTTTCTCGACTGTACATCCGGTCACTCTCGAAGCCTTCTGCTCCTCATCGTTTTCAACGCCGGAGCAGAAAAGACTTCACAGACTTTGTCCAGTCAGATTTATGTCCACCGCACTTGTCAGTGGCGTAAGTCAGGGCAACTATTAGTTTGCCATGGGGGCCGCAACGGGGCGGGCAGCCACCAAGCAGACTATGTCACATTGGGTAAGGGACACTATTGTCAAGATTCGCCAGTAGGCATCAGGGCTCACTCTACCAGAGGGGTCGCCTCCTCTAAAACCTTGGCTAGAGGTGTCCCTCTGCAGCAAGTCTGTGATGCGGCAGGTTGGTCCTCTCCGCACACATTCATAAGATTTTATAGTTTGGATGTTCATGCCACTCCGGGCTCTAATGTCCTTGAGTCAACGTCACAAGCTAAGGGGTCCGGACATCCACAGTGCAGCGGCATGGGTATTCTCGTTCCCAAAGCTCTAAGTCACAGCAGCATCAAAGTGTAGCTTTTTGAACAGGGAACATCTCAGGTTACTTAACTGTAACCCCTGTTCCCTGATAAAAGCGTAATGAGATGCTGCACTTCATTGCCGCACTGGGATGCCCCAAGACTGCTCTTTAGACTAAATACCTGACGATGCACCTGTGACGCATCTATTTATAGCCCTGCTACAGGTGCATCCAATGATGTCACCAGCAGAGGCTATAAATCTTGGTAAATTTAATTGATGTGTTGCACGCATATTCACAGCTGGTCACACCTAAAGCTGTTCCCAACAGCACAGCATCTCATTCTGCTTTTATCAGGGAACAGGGGTTACAGTAAAGTAACCCGAGACGTTTCTTATATTTATTTTAATTCTTCTATATATTCTTAAAAAAAATGTCATAAATTGTTTTTATTTATCAATTAACGTCATTCAAAGTGCAATAAACATAAAAAATCTAATTCAATATTTGTTATGACATCCTTTGCTTTCAAAATAGCTCCAATTCTCCTGGGTACACCTGGACACAGTATTTCTTGGTTGATGGCAGATGGGCTGTTCCAAGCTTCTTGGAGAACTTACCACATTTCTACTTCCCATCTCAATTGCTACTGTCTCTTCATGTAATCCCAGACTGACTCAAAGATTTTAGTCAACCAACCAACAATCATGCCACGGTCTAAATTGCTGAGATCACATTATTTCCACATGCTGATGGTTGATGTGTACATTAACTGAAACTCCTGCCACATATCTGCATGATTTTATGCACTGCACTGCTGCCACACAATTGGCTGTTTAGATAATTGCATAGATGTTAGTTGGTGCCAGACGAGCTGGTTTGAGTATTTCTGTAACTTAATATCTCCTGGGATATTCATGCACAACTGTCTCTAGAATTTTCTGTGAATTGTGCCAAACACAAAAAACATCCAATGAGCAGCAGTTCTGTTGATAGAAATGCCTTGTTGATGAGAGAGTTCAACAGAGAATAGCCAGACTGGCTAGAACGGACAAAGTCTAAGTTAACTCAACCGCACTATACAATTGTGGCAAGATGAATAACATCTCAGAATTCTACTGGTTGATTGGTGTATACTGAATATTTATTGAATATTACAGAATATTTTTATACAGGAGCAAGAGTGCGATTTGGCCCTACATCAGCACTGCTGTGCTTTGGTCGCAGACACAAGGCTGCAGGCCAAGCGCCGTAGGTAATCACAGAAGTGCTGATTTTGGGCCATATAGCACGATTGCTTGTGTGATATTTCTTATATACAACGGTCATAAAAAAACACATTTGTGCATGGAACTAATTTAAACATTTTAAACAGCCATTTTAAACTGCATTTCTTCTCCAATGTGGAAACTCAGGTAAGAGGTAAGCTAGTTGAGTTCTGTAATTAATGTCTGTTGTGTCTCTCAGCTGTGATGAGCTGTAATACTGAAGTTGTTAGTTTAAAGCCATTTAAAGCTATTTCCTAGCTTTAGTAATGTACAGTAGTAGCAATACGAGCGATCACTGAGCGCTGTTTTATGTAAACACTGGCTGATGCGGATTCACTTCATGTCACCTAACTGGCTCATATTACACACAAAAATAATGTTTTGCCACCACCTGCTGGCTAACATTTGTAATGTAAAAAAAAAGATGTAAAAAGTTACATACCGTAGCTCTTAACACATATGCACTGCTCTTACACTATACACTATATCTTAGAACAACACAAACACAAGCAGAGTGATACACACCGTGAAATATCCGAGTGCTGATGGTGTTAGACCATTACTGCTCATGGAACATCTCTCGTCCAATCAGATTCGAGGACTGGAACAATCTGTTGTGTGTGTGTATGTATGTATATATATATATATATATATATATATATATATATATATATATATATATATATATATATATATATATTATTCTATCTATATATCGATCACCTCATGATATTGAAACGTCCACTTACGTGACCTTTAATAAACACTGTCATAGAAATTATCAATATGAATACAACCTACTAATCTGACTTCTTCAACGTGGACAATTCAAACAACTTTGAGTTGTCATATACCCTTTTTACCAATTCTGAGGCATTACATAAAACATTTCCATCACACCACCTTCCTGATGTCCTAATGTCTATTACTCCACGATCTTGAAGCAACAACTACCATAGTTTTTAATAGACCCCCACCTTTCTTGTTAAGATTTTTCTACCAGGTATGTAAATTAAATTAAATGACACAGTTAGGAACAAGAAATAAAAATAAAGATTTTGACACTGAGTTTGGGCATCTCTTATCTGAGTGGAAGCACTGAACACGAGCCCCAGGGATCCGAAGGTCGATTAACCCATGACCTTTACATTTAATAACCACATTTATGTAGTCCTAAAGTCTTTAACCCAGTGATCTTTGAAGCGACTACTTTCATAGTCTTTACTAACCTCCCACATTTATCATTCAGGTGGAGAGTTTACATTATGCCTTTTAAACAGCTACTTTTATAGGACAGAAAAGATGCACATATCTCAGATGTCCATTTAAATACATCATTAACAACTATTAGTTAGGTTTTTTCGAATTGTTCAGAAGGGAATTCGGCTGTATAATGCAGTTGTCTCTCCTGTAAATAACTGAACTTTGTATGTACAAAATGAGATTAAGCACTCAAGTGACAACCTTATGTAGCTGCAGTGTGTATTTGGCCATACTTTTTGTCCAGTGGATTTTTGTTTAAAGCATCGCCGTAGCATTATCCCTTACAGAGAGTGGATTACATCCAGATAGTTATAAAGTGAAAAAACTTTTGATGAGTTGGTTTCAGTCCTTTTGATATTGTTCAACAGAAGGATGGTTCAGATTGCCTTGCACCATTGCCTTGCCAGAGCGACCTGCATCCCGGAGTTCCTCTCCCCGAGTTTTAATATTTCTGCTTCAGGTGATTGATTGGAAAAGGAATGAGCTGTTTATTGGATGCAAGGAAAACAAATTGCTGTTTTAAGTGTGTTGCCTTGATACCAAACATGACTTAAGATGAAGCATCCAACTCTCTCACTCTGTTTTTTTCACTCACTTTCCTCAATGTGTGCTATGCACAACTTTAATTTGGAGAGATGCCAATGCAATTCCACTTTCACACGCTGCATAAGTGTGCACTCTCATACAGCAGCCATTTAACATGGCATCTGTTTCAGATGCCTTTTATCAACCTATAAAATTAGCCCTAAGATTTCCTGTGCACGCAGACGAACTTGTGATCCACTAGATTTTGCTCCATAAATAGAGCCGTAACCATCCTGAAGTCACTCCCAAATAATCAGGGATTTGATCACTAGGTGAAGAAAGAGAGACACAGAAACACTGATAGCTGGTCAAGGGTTATCGTGAGGCATTCAGACACAGAGAACTGCTGTCAACTTAGCCTTACATTCATTAACACATGATGGCAGATTTCATGACTATTCAACATATACCTGTCTAGACACCTTGATGGTCTTGGATAATAGCCAGAACTCCACAGAAGTTGAGTGAAGGACATATGGAGCCATTTTGGCACAGACTTAACACTGTGAGAGCAAGCCCCTAATATCACTTTTGTGGTGGGACCAGTGAAAATATTAGCAGGGCAAGTACAAATATGAACTACCGTTTCAACTTAATAAAAAAAAAAAATAATAATTTAAAAAAAAAAATTTCTTGTTGAGTTCTACTGGAGCCAAAGCCAGTTGGAGACTTTCAAACCTAACAAAGAAGTTCTGCAATCTCGAAATGTACTAAATGTACATTTTAATATTACAGCACTGTAATTATTGATTTAACTGGAGTTAAGCTTTCAAATGCTCAAATACAGTATAGACAAATATGGAAACTTTTCAAATAGGCCTAATACTTTGGACAACTTGGGCAATGTTATAGCAGTACTAAGTGGTGCATTTAGATAAATCACAATGTCTTTGTCAATCAAAGTGCAACTACTTTTACTTTCATTAGATTTATAAGAAAACCCTTCGTTTTCTCCATCTTATCATCTTCTTTCCTCTATTTTATGATTTCACTGCATGAACGAATGTCCCCGTTCTCTGGAGGGATCCGCCATGTGACCTAATTAATGACAATCTGTCTCTGTGCTCACATTTCTCCACTCGGCTTATTTATTTGATAAAGTGCGATGCCTTTCCTTTTGTTGCCCTTAATCGGAGCTTAACGTCTTTACTCCGAGATCAATAAACTTTATGAATTATTTTGCCAGCGTCTATTTTATGGCTCCTTTTGCTCATTAGCATGGCTGGCTTTATTAGTTGAGGCTACCAGTGCCTTTAGCCGGTCCTGTGTTCCTTAGGTACAGTAAATATCGCTCATGTTGTAATTAATATGCACACCCTCAGCACTAATTAAAACACAGACCCCTCAAACCAGCTGGACCAAAGCAGAAAGAACGGCAGTCATGCTGTAATGAACTTGTTATAAACGTGCCATCGGTTATCATGTCCCTAGGAGCTGACAGCATGCAATGGAGGGAGGAAGTAATAAGATCCATGAACTTGTTAATACCCACCCAACCATCCAGAAGAGAGAGGATATTTTAATGACACATCTCTAATTAAAGCCTTACTTTATCTCCTGTGTTTGCTTAAGAATGATTGAACAACACACAGAGAGAGTGAGATGTTTCCAGCTATGAGGTGTTCATAACCAAGCATAACTTTATTTAAAAGGAAATATTTCTTCCAAATGAGTTGTGATAGACGCATATAGACCACTAGCTATCTACACGCATGCATCTTTCGTACACATTAAACTGAACAAACACTATGGGTAAAGGAATGTTGATTAACACAGAAATTGAACACATACAGGTTTAACCCAACATATAAAAATTCTAATTATAGCTCTTCATTGAATGATAATTCAATACAATCCAATAAATAATTTTAATGCAGGCATCTAGACATCTCAGCTTTAGTAAATAAAGTTTACTTTCTGTGTATACTGTGGTGACCTCTCTCTAAAGACCTTCCCCTATCCCCTTACAACCTAATCTGTTATAATCCTACATCACTAAGCAACAGTGGGGAAGGTCACGGCTATAAAAGAAGAACAGTGGAGAGTGTGAAGAATAGCAGCGATGTGCTGTTCACAAAGCTTCTGTCTCACCACTAGTCTCTGCTGTTTGATAACTTTTCAAGCCTGTTTCAGAACCCAATATTCTCCTATATACAAAGAGACAGTGAGAATGAAAACTTTTACACAACCTGTTTTATTCTGCTCTCCCCTGAAACAGAGGAATTTTACTTTAGAGTATTGTCTGAAGACTTGATTGTTGAGATCTGTTTGCGGATGAGTGTACACATAATGGTCTTGAGTTCAACATTTTCATATGATTTACTCTTTGTATTGGTGGCTGGACTGAGTTTCAAAGGGAAGTTATTTGGCTTTCACTCAATTGTAACAGCCACTTAATCATCTCTTTTAAAGTAATGCAAAATTAGCTCTTTACAATCACACATAATTTTAGTATATATATATATATATATATATATATATATATATATATCTTGATTTTTTTTTGTGTATAACAATATAAAATTGTTCATGTTTACCATTTTACCAACTGAGTAAATTGACCCGCATTCTCTAGACAAATAATTTATACCCCTGCAGAGGAAATTTTGTCTAAGACATCCAAAAAAAAAAAAAAAAAAAAAAAGAAACGTGATGAAGTACTGATATCACACCGAGTTTTATTCATGATGCAGCTAAACATGTGGTCCAAGCTGAAACTAATGAAGTCTTTCTAATTCGGTTATAGTTTATTAATGTCAAAGACACAAACCCATTAATCAAGTTTTAACACAACTGTGTGCTACAAGAAATGGCTGCATTTCGTGCGGTAATAAGATCACATACATTTTAAAGGTCTGCGATTATCACTGTGGGTTCCTGGGCTCAAGTAAGAACTCCAAAAACGATTTTCATTCTGGGCTCATTAATATGCAGAATTATTCAAATGAGATTGTAATTAAGCATCTACTCAGTGGAAACCTTTTTCATGATAATTTATGATAAACTCAGTAGCTGCTTTGATTGAGATTGATTTTTCGGTGCAGAGAAACTGTCATGAATACAAAACTGATTTGACAAAACCCCCTTTCTCATCTGTCTAGGTATGAAGGTGCAACATACACTATTAATAATATTATTAATGTAGGCAGCTTATAGAGATATTTTAATTATTTAGATATTTAGATATTGATCTGTATACATTAATTCGGTGTATCGAGAAAAAAGTAAATAAATAGAAATCCCATTTTTCATGGATTTCAAAGGTAAAACCATTATCACATACCTGTTCTTTATTTAAAAAAGGGAATAAAATCATGCATAGACATTTTCTACATTTGACACACAGTTGAACAAAGGCTTAAGAGAAGTAAATGTGTGAGTGAGAGCATGAGAGGCACACACAGAAATAAAGAAAGAGTGGAATTATTATAGCCCAAGGGTTTCTGTGTTTCTCATAGCGATTCTCTGCAAACTGCTAACAATCCACTAGAGACCAAATTAAAAAGGACTGTTAACTTATGAAGTTCACAAGTAAACCACACACAGTCTAATGCTTGCTAATGCGTTTTGTATGATCTGATGGTACTGAGATGCAGTTAAAATAGCTAAATTAACGCCCAGTGCTGCAGTTCAGGGTCAGACAGCTTCTTCATTGATGGACTTTTAAAGTTATCCTAAAAGACATGAAAAACAGCACAGTTGTTTTTTGTTTGTTTGTTTGTTTGTTTGTTTTTTTACTTGGTAAGAAATTAGGTTTTGTATGTTAACACTGGTTAGTTAATGCAACAATATTTTTAACAGAATATATTAATTTTGTTTAATGTTCATTTATAAATATATTGCTGTTCATGTTTATTAAATAATGTTAACACATACCACTTAATTTTAATATTGATGCTGTAAATATATTTTCATTGTTAATGTTAACCATTGCATTAACTAATGTTAATGTATAGAGCCTTACTGTAAAGTGTTACCACATACATTTTTCACATATTTTTTTTTTATAAGTTTCATCTTAGTCAATCATCTACATCCCATATTCCATAATTTATTAATAAATAAATATACAATTGTTTATGTGAAAGTGTTTGTTTGTGTGTTTATACTTGGGGTGCAGCCTCCACAGGCGAAGAACGTGTTGAAATTAGATAATAGGCATCATAATTAAGCAAATCAGTGCGAGAACTTAAGGGATTCAATATCCATTGTTTTTTAGGCACAACATAAAAGGACAAGGTAGAGCTAAGTAAATAATATTATTGTAATCATCACACAGATTAATATTTCATCGCGATCACCCGGTATTCCCCTCCAAGGCCAATAGTTGACACTGACCGCAAAAGCCTAGAGCGCCACGGGACAGGCCGCCTCCGCCCTGCATGCCATGGCCCTCTTGCAAGTCCACCAGGCCAAGGTACTTAAAGATCTGCACTTGGATAGTCCTGACCCCGACGTGCTGCAGGAACTGCGCTCTGCAACCGACATCACCCTTCGCTCCACGAAGGTCACAGTGCGGTGACTCGGGCAGATGTGGATGATAATAGGCATCATAATTAAGCAAACCAGTGCGAGCACTTAAGGGACTCAATATCCATTGTTTTTTAAGCAGAACATAAAAGGAAAAGGTAGAGCTAAGTAAATAATATTATTGTAATTGTCACACAGGTGAATATTTCACCCTAATTTTCAGAGCTTGTTATGAGGTTCCCCGATGTGTATGGCAAGAGAGACTGCGTGTTCTTCTACAGTCATTAAATTCACAGATTTTGGGTTCTATAAAACACATTCAAATAAACAAACGCATGCCTTGCTGCTTTAGAATTGATGATTGCTTCTCTATTTAAAATTCATGTTTGATCTTTTGAGTATTTTTCCAGCCACAATATTAGAAACAACGTCCACATATACCGTAAACTTTGTTTTGGTAACTTTATAATGAATTTGCTAACACTAACAAAATGTTTAGCAATTAACAGGTTGTAAAATGAACATTCAAATAGAAATGTGATTAAATATTCAGAAATATTAAATCCTTTTCATGTACAGTAAATTAATATTTAAAAATTCACATTCTACAGATCTCTGACCATTATATGTTATAAAACAAATAATTACAGTCCTAAATGGTGATTGGTCAATACACAGTTCCAGCTGTGTTAAAATTCACAATAAAGTAACAGCTATTACACAAAACACCTGTCTACCTAGCTATTGTGTATATTACACAGAGAACAAGTCAGAGACTATATCTTATAGCGGAATGTTGACACTTCATGAAATTGTCATGCCTAACAACAGCCTTTAGCAATAACAGTATTTACAATATTGCCTCTTGTACTTTATTTGTAAAATGCTTGTTAATGACTTATTAATCGCGCTGTCAGTAGATAAAGTTTTTTAATTGCAATTAATCACAATATATCACAGTTAATTTTAAAAGTAGTAAAATTTGATTCCCCTTTTCTGTCACGCACTCGACGTGTCGAATGAATTGACACTAGGGGTCTTTCTTGAAGGCCTTGGTTACCTCTGCACTTGAGAAAAGGCCAATGAGAAATTGGCAGACGGAATTTGCATGTCCCAGACATACGGATATAAAAGGAGGGAATCGTGTGTCTGTCCATTCAGATTTTTACTTCGGAGTCAAGCGTTTGTGCGATAACTTCTGTTCCACTCACCTATGCAGAGTGTTTGCTGTTGTATCTACGGCGCGTATCAGCGGCTTTCTCCTTCTCTGCACACCAGTGCAGCCTTTGCCCCTGGGCTCTTCGACAGCTCTTCTGAAAGAGTATATTCTCTCACAAAAAGAGTATAATTTCTCTTAAAGAGCACACACAGCAGGCATTGAACATCCTTTTCAGGACACATCTTTTTAAAGATGCCCTTTCGCCTCGTTCCTGGATGCGGTTGATATCTCACTACTCTTGACGGTCACAGACGCTGCCTCTTGTGTCTGGGCCGCAATCACACAGAGGCTGCGTTTGTGGATGATTCTTGTTCTCACTATGAAAACCTGACCATGGCAACGTTGCAGTCATGGCTTTCCATCCTGAAAACGAACGCCGCGGCAGGTTCAGGAGGTGGAACCTTGGAAGGTGGAGCCGCGGAAGGCACAGGAGACGTGGAAAGCTCAGGTGACGGAGCCGTGGAGGATGGAGCCATGGAAGGCTCAGGAGGCGGAGCCATGGAAGGCGAAGCTGTGGAAGGCTCAGGAGATGGAGCCTTGGAAGGCGGAGCCGTGGAAGGCTCGGGAAGGGCGGAGCCGTGGAAGGCTCGGGAAGGCCGGAGCCTTGGAAGGCTCGTGAAGCAGAGCCCTGGAAGGCTCGGGGATGACCTCAGTGGTCGTGAGCCCTAACAGAGACTGAAGAGAAGGTGCCCTCTTCCTCCTTTCTCCTTTGGCCTACAGGCGCTGGCTCGGGGACGGTCGAGGCTACAGGCGCTGGCTCGGGGACCGTGGCAGGTGTGAGCTCTGGCTCGTTGAACGTGGAAGGCGGAGTCGTGGAAGGCTCTGAGGGCGGAGCCGTGGAAAAGGAGATTGGGGAACAGAAGCCTTTCTTCTCCTCCTCCGGACTGACGAGGCTGGCAACGCTGGCTCTGGGATGGACGAGACTTCCAGCTCGTTGGCTGTGGCAGGCATGGGCGTTGGCTCGTTGACCATGGCAGACGTAGAGGGACGAGCCATGGAAGGCTGGTGGGTGACCACTGTGGGAGGAGATTTAAATTCCTCTTCCACTACACCCACAGTGAACAGCGAGCCGCTTACGTGCAGAGTCTCCTCCACGAACTCGAGGAGTGTCCAGTGAGGATACACGGGAGGTAATAGCTCCTGTAGTGAACTACTGAGACCCGCCCTGAAGAAAACCACCAAGGAAAATTCTGGGTAGTCCACTACATTTGCCAGCTCTAGAAACTCACAAACGTGATCCTCAACTGGACGGTCCCCTTGCCTGAGGAGGAGAACTCTGACTCTAGATCCATTATTTGGCCAGTTGTTCTGTAACGAGGCAGACGAGGGATGAGGATCTAAATGCAGCGTTTAATAGAAAAACTAAATATGTAACAGGTAACTAGGAATATAAACAAAAACACAGGAGCAAATAAAACAACCACGATGGGAAAACAGGAATAAGAACAGGAACAGGGTCAGAAACAGGATCTGGGTCAAGACACGGGACTGAATACATTCAACAACTGATAACGAATGATCAAAACAACAGGGCTTAAATACACAAAGGATAATGATTAAATTAAACAGGTGAGGACAATGAAAGACAGACGGCAGTGATGAGAGCAGGGAATTATGGGAAGTGTAGTCCATGGGGAGCAGATGACAGAGGAGAAACACAGGCCAGACAACAGTGGATCATGACAATTTTGAAGGTAGATTTTAACCAAAGGTTGAACTTTGTTCTCAGAACAAGGTATTTTTCTTAAATGTTAGGTAAGGGTGCTCTGACACATTTTTACTGGGGCAAGTAATCACATGTTTTTATTGATTTTTTTTTATGCAGTGACTTTGTAAAAAAAAAAAAGAAAATATCCAAAAAATGTATGTGTACCTTTTTTCTTTTTGCCATTTTATTAATTGTCCTTCATACTCAGCCGCAGGCCGTGCATTCAAAAAAAACTTGAAACGAAACCTATTTCTCAAGCAAGACTCATTTTATCTGCAGCATGACTGTTTTGTGAAATTAAAGTAAAAATTATAATTTTTCATATGAATCTACCAAGGAGATCTATAAGACCTGGAAAATCTATCTAATAATATTTGCGATTTAAATGCTGCTTGCAATACATTTCGTCAGGTTACACAGTTATGCTACATTCCATTCAACTTGGATGTGGGATATTCCTACTTGATATCTCCGACCATAAATGCATTCCATTCCCCAATATTCAAAACTGCAATGCTGACGGGATGGAGCACAGCATCACAGTTGTCACGCGTCGCTTCTAGGGGGCGGCTGTGGCTCAGTAGGCAGAGCGGGTCGGCTACTTGGTGGTTTGAATCCCGGCCCACACAACTCCACATGCAGAAGTGTCCTTGGGCAAGACACTGAACCCCAAGTTGCTCCCAATAGCAGGCTAGCGAGTGTATGAATGTGTGTATGAATGAGTCACAGTGTAAAGCACTTTGAATACCATAAAGGTTAAAAAGGCGCTACATAAGTGCAGACCATTTACCATAAGTATCAAGGAATAAATTCTGACTGGATAAACTTTTTTCTCTGTTTGTTTGTAGATTAATAAATAGTAAAAGCGACTAAAAATACATGAGAATGAAAGGATGAAAATGTTTTAATTATTTGGCATGTTAGGCCAGCAGAGAAGGCTTTGTTGGCTCTGAGAATTCGCCACTGTTCATACTATAGTTGTCTTGTTTATTAAATTTTGGTTTGGTTTAATAGGCTATTTAATGGCAGGTTCCAGTTTTTACAATTTACGTACCCATAATGTGACAACATGCTCCACTTTGGGGGCAAAAAAGATGGAAATTTTCAATAGCTTTTTTAAATCAAGACTTAAAAGTATGTGCTATACAGGAAGTTACTTTCAAAAATAAACCCATCCTGAGAAATATTCACCGTGTGACAATTTCAACGTGTGACAACCAGCTCCTGTCTCCTCATTCATTCATTCATTTAGAAGAGGACTGCCAAATTACAGCATGCTCAATATGCTATTTAATCATAGAATTATTAAACTGTACCTTATTTTGTAATGGCACGATAGTGGTTAAAATGAACAAGCCATACATTTTATCATAAAAAAATATTGTTTTAAAATGCATGCGTAGTTATCATTACCATCATGTCTGTGGGTGTGAAGCATGCACACTTGCAAACATATGAATTGTGCTGACTAACAACAATGAAAGGTGTCAGAAGGCACTGGTTTTCTTCACATCTAGCAGTGTTTGGCTCTAATTGGTTGTCCTGCAGGGCAAGGAAGGGTGAACATGTCTAGGGAGACCATATCAAAGTACCACAGACAATGTGCACACATACACACATACATGGTTTTTATACAGAACTCCCTTGTGTATAACACTGTTCTCCTTCTCTTTTTCTCTCTCTGCCTGCCTGACCCCAAGATCGATGAGTCTAGCAGAGGCAGGGTCTGACCATGTGGACAGCAGCATTGACACAAAGCTAAAAGGGCTTCTTGTCTTCTCACCACACACATCGAGGCACAGAGCACCAGACAGCTTAATTAACCCTGGGATACAGGAACGACAGGTTAGAGCCAGACCTCACTGTGTGTTTGCTACAGAGGGAAATAATGGACACATACTGTAACTGGTATAGGAAAGTGTAAATCACCATTTCTTTATCTCTTCCTATCGACACTTATATTTCCTTGCTGGAAATGCGATGTCATGTATTATGCAGTTCACCAAATTAGATTGAAAAGAATGGAATAGTTTGCATCTTGAGTCAACACTGATCCACAAGTTAATCAATCATAACCACTCTCTCGGACGTGCCTGAGCCTCACACAGAATTAGCCAAAAACCATAAGTAATCTTAGAACTTGATGTCTGTGATGTCTGCTTTTGCTAACACTTCATTGCAATGAACCGCTATGACTCGCAAACTAAACTGAACGATCAGGTCGTAAAAGTTCTTGTATCAAAAGAACACTGAACAACTGCACAACTGCATTTACATTAAATCCTTATCAAGTAGAATTATAAAGTGTATTTGTCCATTACCCACATTAGCGTTCAAACATTAGCCGCATGTCAGTCAAACAACACTGCCTGACCCCAAGATCGATGAGTTTTTTGAGTTTTTTTTTATTTTTGAGGTCTGTAGCTGCTACAGACCTCAGGAAATAAAAAAGTAAATCTTTTATATTTCATGTAGATCAACCAACCAGTGGTGCTCTTGCTATCGCAATTGATGTAATGAACACCCCTGTTCTAGATGTAAAACATATGCTAAATATAGAAAACTACTCAAAAGTTTGATCGAAGACATCACGCTTTTTTCCTAAAAACATCTAGATAATTTTTTTGCCCAGCCCTATTGATAACATTGCATTAATCTCTCACAGCAGCCCAATAATCTCAGTGATAGATATTTACAGGCTACATAATAGACACACAGAATCTAGTAAGCAGAAATATGAAATTTACCTTGATAAATTTCTTCAGATTAGAGGCAGAATTAATGCTGATATCTGGCTTGAGCAAGTTAAACTCACATGACACGATCATGCAACTGGCCTTTTTCACTGCAAAAAGCCCTTATAGGTGCGACTGAGATGTTCAGCTGTAAACTGTGCTTGAGGCATTCTCCAGATCCATAACAGCTGGTGCCAGATCTACAGCTGCCGTTCAAGTTTTTTTGTGGTTTGATTTGACAGGAGTCACGAGACTCTTCTTAGCCAATCATGTTGATAGATACAAATAAAATCAGGACAGGGAAGTAGCGAATACAGATGGTGGGAAAATAGCGTAGTAAAAGTACAGTTACAGTACTTAAAATATACTCAAGTAAACGTATAAAATTTTTAAACTACTTAAAAAAGTACAATTCTTGGGAAAAAGTAGTTAACCATTACCAGCCGGAACATTAAAATTTGGGAACAATAATTCCCATGGTTCCTGTCTCAATATCTTTGCCGTACAATCACCGATTTTATTTCTGAAAACTGTCAAACACTCATGACAATATAAGCTAAACGCACATATGATTGGTTAAGGGGTTACTGGGCGTGAATAATAAATGTATCATCATCATCGTCATCCTTCTGGGTGGAGCCAGAGAGGATATCCTGGGAGATTACCTCCAGTGTTGGATTTACTGCATCAAATTGAAAACTGAGGTGATCTTTTGAGGTAAGACAAGTTATTTAACATTTGTTGTCAATATTGTCTATTGAAAGTCAAAACGTTTTAGTAATGAAGCATTTGTTTGTAGGAGTATTGCTAGTCATTTCTGGAAAAAATGACATGACTGTCAGCGTTCATCAGACAGGCAGCTAGCCTCTATTTTTAAGCAAATTTCTGTGAAACTTACTAAATAAATATTATCTAGCAATACTATGTTCTTTTTTAGCTAGATATCAGTAACATTTGCTTGTGGAAGATAGTCAAACCTTTTTAGTTCTGAAGCATTCATTTGTAATAGCGTTAGCTAGTTTTTTTCTGGAAAAAAAACTTGACCGTCATCGGTGAGCCTATTCTATTTATATACACGTTTTTTTGGCAGTTTCTGTGAAACTTGCTAAATAAACATTATCTAGCAATACT
The DNA here is from genome assembly GCA_032164185.1 of Moxostoma hubbsi. Taxonomy (NCBI): domain Eukaryota; kingdom Metazoa; phylum Chordata; class Actinopteri; order Cypriniformes; family Catostomidae; genus Moxostoma; species Moxostoma hubbsi. The sequence goes on from JAVLUX010000021.1 coordinate 18,042,307, forward strand.
ATGTGCATTTTTAACTAAATATCAATAACTTGTTTGCCAATTTTGTTGTTTGTGAAAAATCCTAAGTAATGTGTAGTAATGTGAGGCAGAGAGAGACGCTGGTTAGACCATTTATAAAAAAAATATACTGTTCAGACCTACATGGAAATTGGCCTGCTAGTTAGATAAGTTATCTAGCTTGTTGCTTTTCCCATGTAATATTTTTTTTTTTACATATCTTTCTATAATTTAGCAGATAGCCATACCCATCCATCATGCAGTCATGATTTTAGGTTGTGTGTAGCCTCCTGTTCACAAGGAAAGTGTGAGAGGGCTGTCTGGAGTTGGACATTCTGGTTAGACTGCAAGCCTTTGGTGACTATTCAGTGCATGGATTTGTGAAGAACACACTGCTGGCTACCAATTGTGAACTTTTTTTGTTGAAGAGTTGGATAGAGACTATGGCTCCCTGCTCAGCAACCTCAAGAGGCGGCTGCAGTTGAGCTTAGGTTCATAGCAGAGGAGGACGTGGCATGATGGAATTAGCACACAGGAGGAAGATCTTCTGGACCAGGAACAACTGCAGGAAGACTGGGTCCACAAGGAGACGGAGGATGGGATGGAACCTGATCCCGAGCCAAGACCATCAACTGTGGGTGGGGTTTTAAATTATGGGTAATTGCAACATCAGACTTGGGGTATGCTCTCGACTTTAATGTTTACACAGGAAGTCATGATGGGCGTGTCACTGACTTGGCCACCAAAGTAGTCGAATCATTACTGCAGCCATACAAAGAGAACAGTGTTTGGTTTGACAGCTTTTACACGTCCCCATCTCTTATGGTTAAGTTGTCAGAAATAGGAATAAATGCCTGCCAGCCCACTGTCATCAGCGATTTTAACAAAAGCATGGGAGGTGTTGATAGGTCAGACCAAATTATAAAATCTTACAATGTCCTATAAAAAACTGTGGTGGAAGACTTTTTTTTCACTTTAAGACATTGCTGTTGTCAATAGTTTAATATTGTTTAAGGAATGACAACACATTCATGTGGCACCAGGGGATGAGTGCAGACCAGTGAATTTAACCCAGATAGAATTCAGAGAAAACCTGGCTTGTCAGCTGGGAGGTATCGATATTCACGCAAGTTTCCCTCTGCATACACTAAAGCCTGTAGTCCCTCCATTGCATCACTCCATGCAGCCCATGTCCCTAAATTTGAGGAGAGACCTTTAAAGCTACGAACATTCACTGAAAGTAAATAGTGACTCAGGCAAACATTCTGTCTAATATCTCCTTAATGTGTCGTATGGAAGAAAGAAAGTCATATGGGTTTTGAACAACATGATGGTGAATGATGACAGAATTTCCATTAATAATAATAATTCCGTAGTACATGTTCAATGTGTATTATATAATGGAATATAGGGGAATTAACGTCTATTACGTAATTTTTGAAAGTAAGAAGTTACTCACTACTTGAGTACTCTTTTAATTGGATTCTTTCTTACATTTACTATGTTAGTTCGTTTACTTCTACTTGAGTAATTATGTTTTTGAAGTAATTGTACTTTTACTTGAGTACAGTTTGGATACTCTACCCACCTCTGGTCGCTAGTGGTGTGTATGGATTATTATTAAAATATTAGGATCACGTGAGCTTTACCATCTTCTCTCGTATTGGCTGTCGCTCCTGAAAGTCACTCTTCATTTGCAAGTTCAAAATTTCTCAACTTTGTCACATCACTGGACATGCCCACATCCAGTCACCAACGGTCGCTGTCGCTCGTGTTGCCGGAAGTCGCCAGCTCTCATTGAAAATGAATGAGATGAGGTTGTTTTGTCGCTGCATGTTGCCGGCAGTGTAAACGCAGCTTAAGAGATGTTGGCTATGCTTTTGGAAATGTAGGACTGAAAATAAAACAAAAATATTTTGTTGCGCGTCGGAATGTAATGGCAAAAGACTTTGCTTGGTTCGCGATAAGAACTGTTTTCAGTCTTGGCACTCAGCTGAGTGTGACCAGTTTCATAAGAGGCCTAGGTTGGGCTGTGTTTAATGGTGTTATCATCCTCCCCACTTTTCTCCCTCTCTTCTCTCCACAGGTATTGCAGTTGTTGAGTATTTATGAATTTATATATATTATGATCATAAATTTAAAAACAATAGATTATATTTCTAATCTGTCTGCTATTCTACATTGACCACACAATTATGTATATTTCATACACTCTAAGTTTCTGGGGAATCCGACTGTTTCCCTCTAGCTTGTAATTAAAATGGTTGAAAATGCAGTTGTCTGAAGTACGGTGGCCGAAGAAGATTTTTGTAAAAATTGCTGTGTGAAATCTTATTGATAAAGGATGATTAGCCTTAAATAATCATACATATATTTATATCATTTTAAAGCCCTAGTTCTTCTCTTCAATATGATATATACAGTTCAGGTGTGTGATGTTATATGAATATGAATATAATATGAATTTGGATATGAATGTTTGGAATGGAATTTTTGGAACTTTATTTTTGGAGTTAATTGATTAACCTCAGGGTTAATTACAGTAACGTGAGTATTTATCAGTCAGCGCCGGTGCCTATACTGTACACACTGTGTACACTTATTGGTGTTATTATTATATACTGTAAAATTTGCTGTTCAATTAACTCCTGGTTTGTGTGCACTCCACAATAGAAATGACAAAGAAAAAGAGAGGTGTCAAAACATGCAAAGTGTTGCAACCCAACAAAACTAGATTGCTCCCAATAATAATCAACTGAGCTGTCTACACAGTAAGCACCAGTTGGGGCTTGCAATAGATTGACGGATTCCTTGTTTTTATATTACCGACATGCTGCACATCTACTTAAGTGACATTATTTTTTCTTCAGTATGAATTAAACTTTTTTCATGTGTGTGAATTTTGGCAAACACCCTTTTTCTATTTTTATGTGCTGCAGAGATACTCACACAACTTCCCTTCCATCTGAAATAAACTTATGAAGACATAGAAATTAAGTCAGTCTGAGGGCATATCTTCAAAAAATAAGGATAGCTTAAAAGCCAATATTGAAATAAATATGCAATTTCTTATGTAGTCTACACTAAACATGGCAAGCGCTAAGACTGGTCAACATTATAGAAAGACATAGAAATATCCACATAGGTCTAGCTCTATCAATTGATTTAAATATTTTGATCTTTGGCCTTGATTATAACACTACAATATTTATAATTTTTTGCCATTCTTTTTTATTACTTGTTTATCTGGGACGAGAGCAAAATGAACACCACTGCAGAATACACAGCACTAAAAGAGACAACATAACCACCACCAATCTGCACAAATAGTGGCCCATCATGAAGAGATATATAGCCTAAATGATGTTTGGTTTGGTTTTATATTTCAATTATCCCAAGGCCTTAGAGACATTAAGGCACTAATGTACATCTTGGTCAGTGCAAGTTGCCCAGAGCAGTCACCATGTTTTATTAGCATGTCTCTGGCCCTTCTGTAATAGCAAACCAGTCTCTCATTACTGATCATTAGAATCAAATTACTTGCATTTGCAAAAGCAATACATCTTACCACCATAACTAGTTTTAAAGGCCTCGATAATGCACTAAAGAGAAAGAAAATACTCTGAGCAAAACAGTTTGTAACTGGAACATGGTGTAGAGGCTGTATGCTTATTGTATTGACTGCTAATGTGGTTCTCATGTATAATAACTTGTGCAATCAGTACGGAAATGTGCAGACTGAAATAATCTTGCATTTAAGTAATATTTGGACTCTGAAAAAAGTATAATTGCACAGGCAATGCCTTGGGGTTAGAATATTATAAGTCTACATGTAATGCAGACAATATTAAACAGCTTCCACAGGGGCTTCTTTTAGTGGGCTGAACGAACACTTGATAACGTAACTGAAGCAATAAGACACATACTGGCAGTACAAGGGAAAATTTTAGCATCCTCGCTATTTTCCTGACAAGCTAATAAAGAACTGCACACATGAAGAATATAAAATATTTGTGGAAAGCCCCGCAAACCAGTTTGTAACACCTTGACATCTCACTCTGCTTCTTACCTACTGCTCATGCCAATATAAGGATACATGACTGGTCACGTCATAATTATTTCAAAATTCAGATTTCCAAATATTTATCTTTATTCATCGTGTAGAGATAAGTAATGACATTTTGATGGTCTCTGTCTTGGAGAGTATTACTGCTGCCTGAATAGGTCAGTCACATGGATCATCACTATTTTTTGTAACGGTCAAATGTATAATTTAATCTCCATTAGCATTACCAAACAATATTATATAAATAAAATCAATTGGTTGGAAAAATAGTCCTAACCCAAACTAATATCACTGGTTGAGCCAACGTGGCTATTTTGGGATGCTCAAACAGAGCAATGTTTTCTGTGCCACAGTGTTTCCACACCTTTTAATGACTTATGACAAATGACTTATAATTGTCTCACTGGGATGGGGGAAATTGTTTAAAATTGCATTATTCCAAAAACTATTTTTAAAAACTACTTTTTACCTAAATTCACGAACTGTTATTTCACCAGCTGCATATACAGTACGTATATGTCCAATACCTACTGTAGAAAGAGACAGAGAGAGGAAAAAAATAAATAAGTGTGGCTTATTGAGGTTGTCAAACAGTTTCAACAGGGTTCATCAATCAGTTCTTGGTTGCCTTGGCAAAAATTACAGTCTGCCCATTTACAGTCCACAGGCTACTGAGTATACATTGCACATTAAGAGGCTCATTATCTATTTCAGACCATATGTACCTGGGCTGAGGTAGGTCTCAGCAAGGCCATCCTAAGCTGCTCTCTCTAATTACAACAATTATGCCATCTTTATTACAAGGGGCATTTATGGAAAATGGTGCCATGGCCCCTCTAGATTGGTATAATTTCTGGACAACAAGAGAGCCAAGGAGATATGCCCTGCAGTCAGAGGTGGAAAGTAATGAATTACAACTACTCTCGTTACAGTACTTGAGTAACTTTTCCATATTTTTCAACTTTAAGTATAAATAAATAATAGTACTTTTACTTGAGTTGATTTAAAATGAATTCGCTACAATTATTTTTCACCACAATTACAAAATAATAATAAAAAAACATAATATTTCAGAATTTTTTGGAAGAAGAAAGTTATATGTGCAAAATCTGTTTATAAACTAAAACATGCTGTGCGTAGCATGACGAAGCCCATAGGGCACAGCATCATGAGCACAGCAGCTCTCATAATTCACCCAAGATGGCGCCGAGTATGGCTGCTGCGTCGCGGGCTCCGTCAAAACACTGCAGTTTATTGTTTGTTTTGTTTACAGTTTTGTGTTTTTTTGTCTTGGATGTTGTCTGCCTTATTGTGTACGACAGACAAACGCTTTTGGACATTGGTTCGGCAATTACACACCGAAAACCGGACTTCACATTCCTCAACGCCGACCCGCGGTTTACAAACACGCCAGCGGAGCCCTTTGTTTGGGCTGCCCGGCCGCGGAAACGCAGACGGAAAAGGGGAAAAAGAGCCGGCGTTCTCATCAGAGTAAGACGTCGCGCAAATCGCCCCCCGCTACCCAGTATACTACTGGCAAATGTTCAGTCTCTGGACAACAAGCTCTGCGAGCTGAGAGCGCGGATCTCTTTCCAACGAGAGACGAGAGATTGCTGTGTTATCTGTCTTACGGAAACCTGGTTGTCCGCTGAGGCCGCGTTCATTGTTGCCGGGGACTTCAACAAAGCCAACTTTAAAACAATAGCACCAAAATACCACCAACACATCAGCTTTAACACACGAGGGGACCGGGTTTTGGATCATTGCTATTCTCCTTTCCGGGATGGCTACAAATCCCTCCCCCGCCCACCATTTGGCAAATCCGACCACTCCTCCGTTCTGCTTCTGCCCGCTTACAGGCAGAAACTGAAACGGGAATCACCCACCATTAGAATGATCCAGTGCTGGTCGGACCAATCAGACTCTGCGCTACAGGACTGTTTTGATCACGTGGACTGGGAGATGTTCCAGTCTGCCTCCGATGACGACATCGAGGTTTACGCTGATAGCGTAACGTGTTTCATCAGGAAGTGCGTAGAGGACGTTGTTCCGACAAAAAATATACGGATCTACCCCAACCAGAAACCCTGGGTTAACGGCGATGTTCGCGCAGCACTTACTGCGCGGACCACCGCTTTTAATTCCGGGAACGCGGAGGAGCGTAAACAAGCCAGTTATGCCCTCCATAACTCCATCCGTGCAGCCAAACGCCAGTACAGGCACAAAATTGAAGAACAGTTCAACACCACTGACTCAAGAAGGATGTGGCAGGGAATTAACATCATTACGGACTATAAACAGAATAAAAACTCCGCCATGAACACCGTTGCCTCTCTCCCGGACGAGCCTAATACATTTTATGCTCGTTTCGAGGACATTAACAACACCGCCCTCACGGAGAGAGCACTCGCGGCCGATACTACAGAGGCTGGTTCACTCTCCGTCTCTGTTGCGGATGTAACCCGATCCTTCCGACGGGTGAACGTTCGTAAAGCCGCGGGTCCAGACGGCATTCCGGGCCGCGTCATCAGAGCATGCGCGAACCAACTGGCTGGTGTTTTTACGGACATTTTCAACTTGTCCCTATCCCTGTCTGTAGTCCCCACATGCTTCAAAACATCATCCATTGTGCCTGTACCGAAGCAATCAAAAATCACCTGCTTAAATGACTGGCGTCCTGTTGCCCTCACCCCCATCATCAGCAAATGCTTTGAGAGGTTGATCAGAGATCACATCTGCTCTGTTCTGCCCACCTCTTTGGACCCATTGCAGTTTGCCTACCACAACAACCGCTCCACTGATGATGCCATTGCATCTACAATACACACTGCTCTCTCCCACCTGGAAAAAAGGAACACATATGTGAGAATGCTGTTTGTAGACTACAGCTCAGCATTCAACACCATAGTGCCCTCCAAGCTTGATGAGAAACTCCGGGCTCTGGGCTTAAACAGCTCGCTGTGCAGCTGGATCCTGGATTTCCTGTCAGGCAGACAGGTGGTTAGAATGGGCAGCAACATCTCCTCATCACTGACCCTCAACACTGGAGCACCACAGGGCTGTGTTCTCAGCCCACTCCTGTATTCCCTTTACACACATGACTGTGTGGCGACACATAGCTCCAATGCCATCATTAAGTTTGCTGATGATACGACGGTGGTATGTCTGATCACTGACAATGATGAAACAGCCTACAGAGAGGAGGTGCACACTCTGACACGCTGGTGTCAGGAGCACAACCTCTCCCTCAACGTCAGTAAAACCAAGGAGCTTGTGGTGGACTTCAGGAAGAAAGACAGAGAACACAGCCCCATCACCATTAATGGAGCACCGGTGGAGAGAGTCAGCAGCTTCAAGTTCCTCGGTGTCCACATTACTGAGGAACTCACATGGTCCGTCCACACTGAGGCCGTTGTGAAGAAGACTCACCAGCGCCTCTTCTTCCTGAGACGGCTGAGGAAGTTTGGAATGAACCACCACATCCTCACACGGTTCTACACCAGCACCGTAGAGAGCATCCTGACTGGCTGCATCACCGCCTGGTACGGCAATAGCACCGCCCACAACCGCAAAGACCTGCAAAGGGTGGTGCGAACTGCCAGAAACATCATCGGAGGTGAGCTTCCCTCCCTCCAGGATATATATAACAGACGGTGTGTGAATAAAGCTCGGAGGATCATCAGAGACTCCAGCCACCCGAGTCATGGGCTGCTCTCACTGCTTCCATCAGGCAGGCGGTATCGCAGCATCAGGACCCGCACCACCCGACTACATGACAGCTTCTTCCCCCAAGCAATAAGACTTTTGAACACATGATCTCTCACGATCTACAATCAGCACTGCACTTTATTAATCATCACTCTGTCAATATATTCTCCCAATTCAGTTAGTGTATATATATATTTATACCCTTATCTAGTGTATGTGTATTCTACATTGTGTGTATTGTGTACATTTGTTATGTAAATTGTTGTGTAAGTATGTGTACATTTGTTATGTAAATTGTTTTGTGTAAATATGTTGTTATTGTAAAGTGGTTTATGTCTTGTCACTGTCATTACTGCAATGTTGCTCGGAACTGCACACAAGACTTTCACCTGCTGTTGCACTCGTGTACACAGTAGTGTGACAATAAAGTGATTTGATTTGATTTGATTTGATAAACTGCTGCCGGTGTCCTCTCTTCTCTAGCTTCTAGATATCTTGTTTACTTGCTACTATACTTTGTTTAAAACATACATTATATACCTTAGAAAGATACAGTGCCAATAGTATCGGAAATTAATGGGGACTCGGAGCAAAAATGCCACCACAAAAATATACTTGAAATTCAAAATATGGGTCCAGAAATGTCCACGCACGAGTGCCACGAGTTCCTGTGTTTTATTAATAATATCAGATATAGTTGCATGTATGGAGCTTGGTCCGGTGATAACATGGCATGGAGCATGAGACCAGGGCAGAGCCCGTGGTGGATGGAGCTGTGAGAGGCTCGAGGGGTGGAGCCATGGAAGGCAGAGCCGTGAGAGGCTCGAGGGGCGAAACCATGGAGAACTAGATACCCGTAGAGTAGCCAAAGACTCGAAGGTCCAGGGTGGAGCCGGAGGCAGAGAGGACCAAGGCAGTACCGGAGGTTCGGAGGAGCAAGGCGGAGCTGGGGGATCGGAAGACTGAGGTGGAGCCGGTGAGGCTGAGGACCAAGGCGGAGATGTAGGGATGGAGGTCCCCGGTGGAGCTGAAGGATCGAAGAAACAAGGCATAGCCAGAGGAACGGAGAACCAAGGCAAAATCAGGTGACCTACAGACCAAGGAGAAGCTGGAGGGACGAGAGATCTCATTAAAGCCGAGGGAATGCAGTGCCGAGGTGATGTTGAGGGATTGACAGGCCAAGGCAGAGACAGTCCTGGTTGGAGTCTGAGGTCCAAAAGTTCTGGATGATCAGGAGAACTCAGGGTGGCCACAAGGGCGGGAAACAATTCCAACTCAAATAGCCCGGTGGGAGATGGCTCTGGAACAGACGAGGCTTTTAATGCTGGTTCGTTGACTGTAGCAAACGTGGGCGTTGGCTCGTTGACCGTGCAGGCTTGGGTGTTGGCTCGTTGACCAGAGGTGAGCCTGAGAAATTGTATGGAGCAGACTGAAGCTTGGCTGTGACATTGCATGGACCAGGCTCAGGCATGGCATGGAGCAAACTGAGGCATGGCTGTGACACGGCATGGAGCAGACTGAGGTGGGGCTGTGACATGGTATGGAGCAGACTAGGATCTGGGGCAGAAGGTGGCGTAAGCTCAGCGACCATGATGTGGGACTAAGGCTCGGCGGCCAAGATGTGGGACTCAGGCTCGGTGGCTACAGGTGTGGTAGTCAGCGTCTTTACTTGCTGAGCTACCCAGGCCCCTCCCAGTCATCTTTAAGGGTGAGTTGATAGAGACCATGTGGGATGATAACCAGTTAATACATTTGGACCATAAAGAACTTTATCACAGGTCACCCCTCAGTTCATAGCATATTAAACCTTCTGTAACATTCCATGACAGACCAGTTAGTCTCAGAAACTGGTATGGAAGGCAAGTTTGTGGTGTTTGCTTGCTCAGGACAGGGTGTGGCTACTGGAAGAATACATTTATACTTTCCTGGTGAGGAGGAGATTCAAATTTGGCTCCTATCATTTACAGTGTCCTGATTGGCTATTGACATCATAGGTGACAAACTAAAGACTGTCCCCTCGCCCCCATACTAGTGTGGAACTTGATTGCATAGTCTAAAGTTCACATTTAGAAAATTGTCTTTAAGGTTTTACCTATGCATTTCTCTGTTACCAAACCACTTACAAAATACTCGTGTCCTTTTGCTGAGCATTTACATGATGCTTAAAGATTAAACTATAAACAAAACATTTATTTATACATTAACATCTCAATTTCTCCAAATGTTTCACACCTAGGTAGGAATGGTAATCAAAAGGTGACTCAATGATAATGGTCAACTGTGTGCAGGGAGATGGCACCATATCTGCAGGGCTGTTGTCACATGGCAAAAGGCATGTGTTTATCCAAGACCACAGAAACTTGATCACATCAACTTGATGTTCAAAATCAAATCAAATCAAATCACTTTATTGTCACACTACTGTGTACACGAGTGCAACAGCAGGTGAAATTCTTGTGTGCAGTTCCGAGCAACATAGCAGTAATGACAGCGACGAGACATAAACCACTTTACAATAAACAACATATTACACAAAACAATTTACATAACAAACTTACACAACAATTTACATAACAAATGTACACATACCTACACAACAATTTACATAACAAATGTACACAATACACACAATGTAGAATACACACACTAGATACGGGTATAAATATATATATATACACTAACTGAATTGGGAGAATATATTGACAGAATGAGGATTTATAAAGTGCAGTGCTGATTGTAGATCGTGAGAGATCATGTGTTCAAAAGTCTTATTGCTTGTGGGAAGAAGCTGTCATGTAGTCGGGTGGTGCGGGTCCTGATGCTGCGATACCGCCTGCCTGATGGAAGCAGTGAGAGCAGCCCATGACTCGGGTGGCTGGAGTCTTTGATAATCCTCCGAGCTTTATTCACACACCGTCTGTTATATATATCCTGGAGGGAGGGAAGCTCACCTCCGATGATGTTTTTGGCCGTTCGCACCACCCTTTGCAGGTCTTTGCGGTTGTGGGCGGTGCTATTGCCGTACCAGGCGGTGATGCAGCCAGTCAGGATGCTCTCTACGGTGCTGGTGTAGAACCGTGTGAGGATGTGATGGTTCATTCCAAACTTCCTCAGCCGTCTCAGGAAGAAGAGGCGCTGGTGAGCCTTCTTCACAACGGCCTCAGTGTGGACGGACCATGTGAGTTCCTCAGTAATGTGGACACCGAGGAACTTGAAGCTGCTGACTCTCTCCACTGGTGCTCCATTAATGGTGATGGGGCTGTGTTCTCTGTCTTTCTTCCTGAAGTCCACCACAAGCTCCTTGGTTTTACTGACGTTGAGGGAGAGGTTGTGCTCCTGACACCAGCGTGTCAGAGTGTGCACCTCCTCTCTGTAGGCTGTTTCATCATTGTCAGTGATCAGACCTACTACCGTCGTATCGTCAGCAAACTTAATGATGGCATTGGAGCTATGTGTTGCCACACAGTCATGTGTGTAAAGGGAATACAGGAGTGGGCTGAGAACACAGCCCTGCGGGGCTCCAGTGTTGAGGGTCAGTGGTGAGGAGATGTTGCTGCCCATTCTAACCACCTGACGTCTGCCTGACAGGAAATCCAGGATCCAGCTGCACAGCGAGCTGTTTAAGCCCAGAGCCCAGAGTTTCACATCAAGCTTGGAGGGCACTATGGTGTTAAATGCTGAACTGTAGTCTACAAACAGCATTCTCACATATGTGTTCCTTTTTTCCAGGTGGGAAAGAGCAGTGTGTATTGTAGATGCAATAGCATCATCAGTGGAGCGGTTTTTACGGTAGGCAAACTGCAATGGGTCCAAAGAGGTGGGCAGAACAGAGCAGATGTGATCTCTGATCAACCTCTCAAAGCATTTGCTGATGATGGGGGTCAGAGCAACAGGACGCCAGTCATTTAAACAAGTGATTTTGGTTTGCTTCGGTACAGGCACAATGGTTGATGTTTTGAAGCATGTGGGGACTACAGACAGGGAGAGGGACAGGTTGAAAATGTCCGTAAAAACACCAGCCAGTTGGTTCGCGCATGCTCTGATGACGCGGCCCGGAATGCCGTCTGGACCCGCGGCTTTACGAACGTTCACCCGTCGGAAGGATCGGGTTACATCCGCAACAGAGACGGAGAGTGAACCATCATCTGTAGTATCGGCCGCGAGTGCTCTCTCCGCGAGGGCGGTGTTGTTGTTCTCGAAACGATCGAGCATAAAATGTATTAAGCTCGTCCGGGAGAGAGGCAACGGTGTTCATGGCGGAGTTTTTATTCTGTTTATAGTCCGTGATGATGTTAATTCCCTTCCACATACTTCTGGAGTCAGTGGTGTTGAACTGACCTTCAATTTTGTGCCTGTACTGGCGTTTGGCTGTGCTGATGGATTTACGGAGGGCATAACTGGCTTGTTTACGCTCCTCCGCGTTCCCGGAATTAAAAGCGGTGGTCCGCGCAGTAAGTGCTGCGCGAACATCGCCGTTAACCCAGGGTTTCTGGTTGGGGTAGATCCGTATGTTTTTCGTCGGAACAACGTACTCTACGCACTTCCTGATGAAACACGTTACGTTACGTTACGTTGTTTTATCCCCTGTTGTGGATGAAGAGGGTTTAGAATGCTTTTGTCTTCTTGCTGTCCATTACAACTGTACATCGGGATGTCCCTTATAAGAACTGGCCTTTCTTTTTTTCTATTTATTTTTGAGTTTCTATTAGTCTCTGAAGTGGAATAATTGCACATTTCTCCAAAGTGCCACAGTTCTGACTGAATTATGAAGTGTGCACATATAAGAATTGGTCATTAATTTTCACTTATTTCACACTTTAGAGTAAACCTTTCTGTATTTACCTTTTACTTTATTCAAGTGTTCACATCTGGGAGGTCCATTTCATTTCAACTGTATTTGATCAAGTTTCAGTCGGACAGGAGAGAAGCCAAAAACAACAGGGAAGTATCTCAAAAATGCTTTGTACAAATACATCAATATGTACACATTTCAAGAAACATTAAATAAATGTTATTCTTAGACCTGTCCAATTAATTACCACGTCTGCTGGCTGTTAAGAGGAAATCGTTGCCCATGACACTACCCAACATAAAAAAGCTTTTATTGACAATATTAAGATTCAACTTTATTGTCATTGTGCAGAGTACAGGTACAGAGCCAATGAAATGCAGTTGTTTTCACATATCCCAACTAAGCTAGGCACAGGGTCAGCCACGAAACAGCGCCCCTGGAGCAGAAAGAGTTAAGAGCCTTGCACAAGGGCCCAACAGTGGTATCTTGGCAGTACTTGGGCTTGAACCACCGACCTTTCAGTCAGAAAACCAGCGCCTTAACCGCTGAGCCACCGCTAAAATAATCTATTTGATTCAAATCATATTGAAACCTGCTGTATATGTAAAGATAATAAATCATAGAAAAAAGATTCATGGTGATAGTCCAGGGGACTGTGTATCACCCCCATTGTCACCATCAACTCACCCTTAAAGATGACTGAGAGAGAGCCTCTCCAATATGCTCCCTTTGTAATCTCATTCATCTCTATGGGGTTAATATGCCATGTTCACAGGTGCCTAATTTAGGAATGCTTTAACCAGTGGTGTAAAGTAACGAATAACAAATACTCACGTTCCCAATAATTGTACTTTTATAGTTTAAAATTGTTATACTTTTACTTTTAATTGAGTACATTTTAAGTGCTGTAACTGTACTTTTACTGCATTATAATCCCACTCTCTATGTTCTCTACTTCCCTGTCCTGAATTTATTTTTTATCTATCAATGTGATTGGCTACCATAGTCTCCTGACTCCCATCAAATCAAATCAAATCAAATCACATTGAACAGCAGCTGCAGATTTGGCGGCATCTGTAATGGATGTGGACTGCCTCAAACACAGTTCAACACCTGGACATCACAGCCGCACCTAAAAGGGATTTTCGCTGTGAAAAAAGGCCAAATTGCTTGACTGTGTCATGTGAGTTTATTTGAAGAAACATATTTTAGGTAAATTTCATATTTCTGCTTACTAAATTCTGTCTATAACATAGCCTGTAATTTAACTATCTATCACTGAGATTATTGGGCTGCTGTGACAGATTCAAATGATCTAGATGTTTATCGGAAAAAAGAGAAATGTCCTAGATCAGACTTTTGAGAACTGTTCAATGTGTAGCCTATATGAAATATAAACTTTTTTTTTATTTCCTGACACCTGTTGCTGCGCACTGTTTGATTGACAGGCGGTTAAAGATTGTACTCCTTACATGCGCATGTGCTCCGAGAGCGCGAATGCGGTTATGCGCCTAAATGATCAAATACACTTTATAATTCCGCCAATGCCCGTCTTGTTGAGGCATTAATCTAAGCGCAGTTGTTTATGTCTAAAGTGAACTTTAAACAGAGGGACAAAAAGCGTATTTGTATCAAAATGTCACACTTGAAGTGTACATGTACGTGAATTTAGCAGTGTCTAGGCTGCTATATATCAACTAAAGGCTATTAATCAAACAACAATAACAAGGAAACGAGAAAACCACTCACTACATTTGGCTGAATAAATTGAGGAGCTTTAAAAGTATTAATGTGATAGATTTAAATATTGCTATTTTTAATAGTATATATTGTTTGTTTTTTAATAATACCTACCCCAGATGTAGAGTGTTAACTGGTATAAATTACCAGGAAAGTAGAGATGATTTATAAATTTGAAAATAATTTATAATTATGCTTAGCCTTTACAAAGATCAATGTTTGTACTGCAATATTCCACCTGTAACAAACTTCAGAACATTGTGCATCATGCATGAGAATAAGAACACAACTATTTCTGGGCTTAAACGATACAAGAACTAAATCAATGTGGAACATTGTATATTAAAAGGAGGAACCCCCCCAAATGAAGATTTTTAGAAGAATATTTCAGCTCTGTAGGTCCATACAATGCAAGTGAATGGTGACCAGAACTTTGAAGCTCCAAAAAGCACATAAAAGCAGCATACAAGTAATGCATACAACTCCAGTGGTTTAATCCATGACTCCAGAATTGTTATGACAGGTGTGGGTGAGAAACAGATCAATATTTAAGTCATTTTTTGCTATAAATTCTTCCCTCTGCCCAGTAGGTGGTGATATTTGTGAATCACCAAAAACACAAAAAGAACAATGTGAAATTTAAAGTGGAGATTCACTGAGCAGGGAGGCGAATTCATAGTTTAAAAAATAATTAAATATTGATTTGTTTCTCACCACATCTATCATATCGCTTTTGAAGACATGTATTAAACCACTGGAGGCACATGGATTAGACTACTTTTATGCTGATTTATGTGATTTTTATGAGCTTCAATATTTTAGCACCGATTCACTTTCATTGTATGGACCAAAAGATCTGAAATATTCTTCTAAAAATCTTAATTTGTGTTATGTGTAAGAAAGTCATACACATCCAGGATGGCATGAGTAAAAGATGAGAATTTTCATTTTTGGGGGACTTTTTCCTTTATGAGCCCCTATACCAAATAACTTTTTCCACACCTGCTCTACCTCCTCTATTCTGCAGGACATCACGTGATAAGTGATCCTGCTTATTTAACATTCCTTGCATTGTTTGAACATGATTTATACACAACAATAACTCTGTTGGCATTAAGGGAATTTAGACCCTGCACAGCTGATTTTAATGTAATCGTTTCATACATTATAATTAAAATGGTGATCAGTGTATTGAAAATAACTTTTTAATCTTTTAATTTCTGTTATCATGTCTCCCTATTATTTTTGTAATCAGATTCATGTAGTGTTTATTAGAGATGGGCATTCATCAATAATTTGGTATTTGAATATTTAAGCTCATAAAAAATTTATATTCTATTATTTAAATGACGGTAAATAATGAGAGAGACGTTGTAAAATATTTTTTTTGTCATAAAGGTTAATTCACCATTAAAAAAAAAACAAGCTTCAAAATAAATTTAAATATTTAAACAAGCAATGCGTGAAAACAAAAAAAAGATGAGAATGAAAGCATTTAAGCTCACGCAAAGTGAAGAAAAAGAAACCGCTAATGAACTCTCCAAAATGTGCCCTTTGTAATCTCATTCATCTCTGTGGGTGAATAACATGGGAATGCCACATTAAAACTATTTGAAACTTTACACGGTGAAAGTCCAGGGGACTGGACATCATCCCCTAGTCACCATCAGCTCACCTTTAAAGGTGACTGAGAGGGAGTCTTTCCAAATGGGCCCATTGTAATCTCATTCATCTCTGTTGGTTAATATGCTGTTTATGGGTGACCCAGTGTCAGTTTTAACTCGGCCTTAAAGATGACTGAGAAAGAGCCCCTCTACATTGGCCCTTTCAATTCTCATTCATCTCCATGGGTTAATATGTCAAGTTCACAAGTGCCTAATTTAGGAACACCAAAGTAAAAATATTTGAAACTTTGCATGGTGATAGTCCAGGGGACTGGTTATCCCCCACCATCACTATGAACTCACTCTTAAAGATGACTGAGAAACATCGACTCCAAAAAGAAACCGCAAGTACCAGACAATAATTTAATATTCATTAAAGGAGCATATGTATGGTGTTATGATATATCGTACACTTGTACATGTTGTTCTTATTTGATTTTTTTCTTCATTATTTCTCCCCATTTTGGAATGCACAGTTTCCAATACTAAGAAGGTCCTCATGGTGCGTAGTTACTCGACTCAATCCGGGTGACGGAGGACAAGTCTCAGTTGCCTCCGCTTCTGAGACAGTCAATCCGCGCATTTTAACGTGGTTCGCTGTGCATGACACCACATATACTCACAGTGCGGAAGGTTCATGCTACACTCCGTGATCCACACACAACTTGCCATGTGCCCAATTGAGAGCGAGAACCATTTATTGTGACCATGAGGAGGTTACCCCATGTGACTCTACCCTCCCTAGCAACTGGGCCAATTTGGTTGCTTAGGAGACCTGGCTGGAGTCACTCAGCATGCCCTTGAACTCACAGCTTCAGGGGTGGTAGTCAGCATCAATAATCGCTGAGCTCATTGTTTCTATTTATTTTGATAGAACACTGCATTATTTGTCAAACCACAGCATTATATATGCGATAAAACATTATTCGTTTTAAATGGTCGGAAAAACTGCATGGCCCCTTTAAGTGCGCGAATGAGAGGCTAGCAAACGCGGAACCGTCGCGTTTTTTAAAGTAGATAGGATAGCGTCAGTAAGAAGCTGGATTCAGCCTCTTGCTTGATTTGAATGCCAAAATGTGTGCCCTGCAATAAAAAGTGCTCCGTTTCATCCCGCCCCTCTATGCATTTGATTGGTTGCTATTATTGAAGGACAGCATATTCCAGTTTTTTGATTGGTTGTTATTTGTTTTGAGGCGGTTCCGAGGAAGTTTCATTCACTTTCAGGAAGTTACACGTTGAGCAGCAGTAAAGAGCGGTGAGGTGAAGTGAAACTGGGCTGTTAATTCTGTACAGTATGTAAATCATCTCTCTGGCTAATGCTATTTCCGTGTTTAGTATTATTTTTGCATTGTAACTTGTTATCGGCATGATGCTGATATTATTTTAAAAGAGCACGTTAATATGTATTACAAAGTTTGTTTGTGGAACAACAGCTAAATATAAGTCCATTTGGTCCGGCAAGACTTTCCAAAAACAGCCCATTGTTTCAGTTTTGCTTCGAGTCATTACGATTCGAGTCGTTTGTCCATCCGTAAATAATATTCTCTTGAAAACTTTATAACATTTTAACATCATGGCTCCAAAGAAACACACACTGCCCACACCACTCCCTGACGGATGGATACTAACAGATTCAGAAAAAAATAAATGGCGTATCGGCAAAATCATCGGGAAAGGTGGTTTTGGACTGATTTACTTGGGTAATTACTTTATGCTGCATTAACTTTTAACGAAACTTATATGTGTGTGTATACGTACTGTATATTATATATTTTCATTATAACCCAGGGTACAATAAATCAGAGTACTGTGAGCATTTGTATAGCAAATTAGAAACATCATAAGATCAAGGTTAAGGCCATGATCTCTGCTACATATCCACAGTGATTGAAATTATTTACTCTGCCATCATGTGGTCAGGCATACAATATATATATTTTTTTTAATGTATTGCCACTTGCGTTCACTTCTGATATCATGGCAAGGAATTGGTGAACATGGCAGGGAATTTCCTACTGTATGAGAAAATTGACAGGGACTTGGATAGCAACTAGTTTACATGCTTTTAAGTAGATGTAAACTGACAGTCAATTCTGGTTTATAAATGTATATGTTCACATTTTACAGCCTCTTGTGATGTGGATGTTCCTGTTCGAGATGACGCTGATTTTGTGATCAAAGTGGTAAGTGGAAATCAACACAAAGATAGAAGTATTTTCTCAAGAATCTACACGGCTTCTAATTTCCATACACATTTTCAGGAATATCATGAAAATGGACCTTTATTCTCAGAGCTGAAATTTTATCAACGGGCAGCTAAGCCAATTTCTAGTAAGTATTAGTTGTTTTGAACTTGTTCTGTTACACTCCTGTGATGGAATTATTTTTGTTGTTATGCAAGAACTATTAGCCAAAAAAAAAAGACATCAAAGAAGGAGAAACAGATGTACTATTTGGAGCAGTGTTGAATGAAAATACTGAAGTCCTCTCATCTTCATCTGAGTGTTCTCAAGCATGGAGTGCATGTCACTGATGAAGTGGCTATAGATGTAAATTAGCCTGGCTAGGCGAATTAATAAACCAAAGCAAGCATGCACCTCTGTGGTCTTTAGTGCAATCCCAGCTTGTTTGAGCTCTAATTCAGAGTGAGTGACCAAATTGCTTATAATGGTTTCTCCAAAGGCCCCCTGACCACCTGTCAGTCTGGTGCACTGCCAGACAAGACAGATTCCCTTCTCAGCTACACTGTAGAAAGAGTGTGTGAGAGAGAGAAATGTTCATATGTCTGTTTTATAAAGCATGTGCAAAAATGTTTATTTTTTAAAATCTTTACTCTGTCATCACAGTGAAAAATTGGAAGCAGTCTAAACGACTGGAGTTTTTGGGTATCCCAACTTACTGGGGGTCTGGACTGTCTGAATACAAAGGAACAAGGTATGATATGAAATGTATCAGTTTGAAATAAAAGGAATCACCCTCCCTCACCCTCATGTTGTTTCAAACATTATTTCATCCATGGAACACAAAAGATGTTAGGCAGAATTTTAGGGTCTGCCAGCCTCAGTCACCATTCATATTCAGTGTGAAGAAAAAAGATGCAAAGAAAGTGAATGGTGAATGAGGCTGTCATTCTGCCTAAGATCTCCTTTTGTAATTCTCAGAAGGAAGAAAGTCATATGGGTTTGGAACATCAACATTTTTGGGTAACCTGTGCCTTTAAACAAACAGCAAATGTGCATTACGATATTCTTGTATCAGTATTGCTAACTTTTGATTTGGTTCAATTTTTATTTTGTTTTGTGGTTGTGTAGGTACAGGTTCATGGTGATGGACCGATTGGGCACAGATCTGCAGAAGTTGTTAATTGAGAATGGTGGACAATTGAGGAAGGCCACAGTATTACGATTGGGTGTCCTCATGGTGAGACCTCTTCTGTTGGCATAGTGTTCAACAAGATCTCTGGAAAATAGTGCTGTACATCATTAATTTTGCATTGTAAATATTGATTAATCCTGTTTAGTTTTATTGTGTTTATGAGTCCTGTAATATAGATTAGTATATTTAATGTGGCATCAAACCATGTAAATAAATACCAGTCATGGAAATACCAGCATATTTTAAGATGACGACCTTCCAGGCATTGGAAAGTAATAGAAATTTGTGGGATGTAAAAAAAAATATTGGGAAATCATGCACATTTCTGTAGTGATTTTTAAATGTTTCAGGTTATGCTCAGCCACTTTTTAATTGGCTAAAAATTGCTCTTTGTGAGTGCAAATTCTTTCAAATTATTTTAAAACAATCCTTGTTGAATGACTGGAAAAGTCATGGAAAGTCAAAAGGTTTGGGAACCCTGTTTACAATACTGCATAATATGGTGTATCTGCAAAAGCTTAAGTTGAATTGCCAGAGAGTACACCTGCCTAGCATCCAGCTTCTCTGTCTGGTGTCATTAAGGCAAGTCATTATGATGTTACTAAATTATTCATGTTAACCTTCCCCTCTGTTACTTTGCCCTCATCAGCTGGACGTGCTAGAATATATTCATGACAGCGAGTATGTCCATGCTGACATTAAGGCTGCCAATCTCTTATTGGGACACAGAGATCCAAGCAAGGTGAGACTGCATGCATATTACCACCATCAATAAAGTACATCTTCAACGATTGGTTATCTTTTTTTTGTGTGTACAATACCAATGCAAGTGCATCTCATACTCAACTGAGAGTGTTTTTATTACTTTTTAAGATTTTATACCAAGACAGCCAGCCAGCATTGATGACATTTGGAACTTAACTCTTAAATATAATGAATTAATGTCTCAATTGGCTGTCACAACCTAAAAACTAAACCTGTTTCCTTTTAGCTTTGCACTAACAGATAGAACATCAAGGATGGTTTCAGTATAGACAACATATTTTGGGATTTATTCTGACTTTATATCCTGCAGGTGTACCTTGCTGACTATGGTCTCTCATACAGATACTGTCCTAATGGTCAGCATAAAGAGTACAAAGAGAACCCCAAGAAAGGACACAATGGCACTATTGAGTATACAAGCATTGATGCCCACAAAGGAGTAGGTAATTTGAAATCGGTCATTTGTTATTTTTTAAGCCATAGGTATTACCAAGAAAGAAACACATTTGCCGTTATGTGCACATGTTCTGCATTGCCCAGTTTAATGAATGGTTACTAAAAATGTAAATTCTGCCTTTACTCACCCTTGAATTTTTATATTAGAGTGAACTATCTTTATGTTGAATTTACAATGCATATCACTCTCCCTGTAATGAGGCCCTGTATTTGTTGCTTGGACTCAGTATCATGTCCTTAACACTGGGTCACATCTATTGGAAACACATTAACTCGTAAATTGCATGCAGTCCTTTTTTATTGGATATTGATTTTTCTGTCCATGTTTACCTGGGCAGACTTAATTCAAGAATTCCCTAATTAGTCAAAGTCATAACCTGCATCTTGTATGCATTTACTATTAATTAAAGCTTTGATGTTTTGTTGAATTGGGCTCAAAGCCAATATCTTGGCCTGCGCTGGCTATAGGACATTACAGGAGTTCAATAAAGAATACACAGTGGTAAAGCTCGCTAATAGCCATGCTTCTGTTACTGTTAATTTTGTTGTGTGTATAGAGAGAGAGAGAGAGAGAGAGAGAGGAAAAAAAAAAAGATGCACAGTCAACAGAAATGTGTGTGTGTAATATACATTCGTGCTCCACACAAACGTGCATTTCTCTCTATATATTTATATCGATTCCCAACCCTAACCCTCTCTATATATATCGATTCCCATCCCTAACCCACTGACTTGGGAGTTCAGTGCCCTAATCCACTCCCAAACCTAAACTCAGTGAAGTGAGGCTGAAATTTGACAGGCCATATTTTCACCATTTTCAACAATATCTGTGGCTGAGATGACGTCACTTCACTAGCTGCCTTCATGGTGGATGCTAATAGCTGTTGTGTAGGTCATTAGCACCATCTGCCCTGTAGATGAATGCAGATTACAGAGTGTTTCTTCTGGCCCCTGGCATCCTGTGTAGATGTCGATTTGTTTCCATGGTGAGGAGTGCAGAGACAGGCACTTCGTGTCCCGCTGAACCCCGTGCTAAAGGCCTAATTATCACCTGTAGGGTTGAAGTGATCCAGCCTGAAATTCAGGAAGAGAGGTTCAAGAGTTTGACACAGCGCTTTGGATAATCAGAATAACAATAGGCCATAATTTTGAACAACAGCTTCTGTCTGATGGAAGGTGTTGCATTGGGCCTGGAAAACATTGTGCTTGTGTATCACTCTTTTTATAAGTGAAACGGTGTCACGACTGGTCCAGGCAGCCTGCCCCTTCCTCTCCCTATTACTGAGGTGTGTGAAATATTTACAAAGTGTGTCTTATCTTGTGCACTTTGGTCTTTTAGTCATAGTACCCATAATGAGAGAAGAGGGCCTTTTTACATGGTACTTATGAGGTGTTTCACCAAGGTAACTTCTTCGTATCAGGGATAATTTCAAGTAAATTTGTTTGGTCAAGGGCAGAAGAAAAATAAAGAACCCATTTAGGTGGCCTGACTGTGTTGCTGACTAGCGGGCAGAGAGACCAACTCTAATGGGCATGGCAGGATCAATGATGGTCATGGATTTAGGTAGAGATTTTCCCTTTTGATGAATGCAGTCAATATGTAATTTCTCAGGAGATGGACTGCAGTTACAGTATTGAGTTAATACACTCTCTAGGCACGAACAAATGATGTGACTTAATTTACCCATATTGATTAAGTTGGAGCTTTCCATGAAGGGACATTTTTAACAGGAGGTTAACTCCTGTATATTAGCCAGACAAACAAAAAACATCCAATTCAGATATAAATTTAGCTAGAAATAAATAACTGAATGCCCTTAGTTTAAAGTCAACCCATAATTGGTCAGTCTGACCCAATATATATTTGTTTAATAGCTGGGATCCAAGATCAAAACCAAAAATTTAGATTTCATATCTAAATGCTGCAGCTATCTTTTCTGGTTGTTATAAGACTAATCAGGGTGTTGAAATTGGGCTATTTCACACTCAATGGCCTGTTCATAAGCATATGCAGTAGCATTAGCAGCTTAAAGTGGTGTTGTCAAAACTGGGCTGGGTCTCCCATAGAGATTTTGAAAGTGTAAAACCAGCTCTCTTTTGAAGATTTGCTAATAATCTCTTGGATTTATTAAAAGTGTAACCCCAACCCCTACTTATTCACCTCTTCTGCTCCTGCAAGAATAATTGCATTGGTTCTGTGAGTTGTTTAGCACTGCCAGACAAATAAAATAGCGTGGCTTTGGAGAGATTAAATAGGCTTCTTTTTTCTCTTCAAAAAGAAGGGGGGAAAAGAAAGAAAATTCTGTCATAATTTAAAAAGTACCCAAAATTTTCATAAAAATATTCCATACAGCTTGTGCACGTTTTTCCCAAGTCATCTGAAAGGCATACTAGGTTTTTGTGAGAAACAACCTGATATTTTCCCCTTAATTTTAGTGCTAAAAACAACCAGTGTTTTGTTTTTTTTTACAGATTTGTATTTTTATTTTTTTCTTCTAAATTTTAGTGTCTTACCAAAACATATTTTGTGCCAATGGAAGACTTGGAAAATGACGCATGAGCCATATGGACTACTTTTAGGTTCTTTTTTTTTTAAGCTTTAAAGTTGAGTTTACACTAGATGGCAGTTGTGTAATTTGCTATTGCTAAAGTGTATATGAAGGAGGTCTAAGGAGCACATGCATGCACTTCCAGGCTCTTCTCTTAAGGCCAGAAGAGACCCCACGGAATCCAGGAACATATGGGAACAATTTGGACCCAGACATTTATTTTACTGCTTGGCTCTCTATCGGAGAAAGTGTCAGGCCGGGCCACAGACTGTCTGGATCATGTAAGAGGCCGTGAGGATCAGGTTTTTAAGATGAGTTGCTAGACCAGCCGAAGGAGGAGGGCATGTGAGAGAGATGAGAGGAGTTAGTAGACTGAGGGAGCATTGGTGGGAGGAAACTGACCTACTCTTTCAACTTCAGCCACTCTTAGAAAAGCCCTGTTAGCCTATAAGGCAGGCCAGGGCACCAGCTGAGAAAACAAAATACTCCTTTCCATCATTACCCGCCCCCCCCCCCCCCCCCCTTCTAGACCTTTTTTTTCTAAGGGCATATTTCATTTAGTCAAATTTTTTTAACTCACTTCTATACAAGCATTAATTTCCCTTCCCCTTTTTCTCATCTTTTCTTTCACATGTAGCCCCTTCAAGACGAGGGGACTTGGAGGTGCTGGGCTACTGCTTGCTCCATTGGCAGTGTGGAACTCTGCCCTGGCTCTCTTGTCTCAGGAAACCAGCTGAGGTCCAGGAGGCCAAGGCCAAGTATGCCCCCCCCCCTTTTTCACCACAGGTCTAGGCCTAGAGCTCTATTGTGGATAGTGGCCGCTCATCAGAGGCTTTCTGTGCTTATTCAACCTGAATTATTCACTCAACTGCTTTGTGAAAGCTGGTTAAAGTGCAAAAGGCAAAGATTGGCTGTCTTGACTGGAAATTTAACTGCAGAGGATAAAAGGTCTGCAGTCTTCAGAAAAGTGAATGGAAAGTTCTTTAAAGTGTAAAGCAATATTTTTTTTTACATACATTTTGTTGTGTATGTTTTTTCAACGGGACTTCGTTTAACAAAATGAAATGCAGTCTGATGCTTCTGTAATCATTGTTAACCTTTCTCTTTTCTATTGACCACAGGCTAATGTCTAACCTGCCAGACACTGTCATGAAGATGTCCTCCTCCAGCTCCAGTATGGGTGAGTGAGTGAGTGAGTGTGTGTGTGTGTGTGTGTGTGTGTGTGTGTGTGTGTGTGTGTGTGTGTGTGTGTGTAGAGGCGATTTGCATTGATCAACAAGGTATGGGACTGGGATTTAGCTGCCTCACCATCCCCAACACGGTCTCCTTGCCTCTCCTTCATCAATGGATTCTAGCCATCCCTACAGTATCTTTCCCCCCCTCCTCAGGGAGAGAGGGCATGTGTGTCTCCTGAAAGGGGACTTTGTGATCTATGATTATGCTGAGGCCTTATTCCCCCAACCTTGAGAGGCTGGCTGCATCTGGACCAGAAAGATAAGACCTCTAACATGCATCAATGCGGTAAATGTGATATACATTCAGTTGGGCTGCCTCAAAGAGAATGCACACTGGCATAGTACTGCACCCAGCATATTTATTACAGTGAAGAATGGAAGGTGTCCATATTAGACACACGTTTGTGTTCTTGTATGAACGAAGAGGTCCTTCTACATTGTGCTCCTGCTACAGTCCATTATTTAGGAAAATGCATTTTTTTGTTCCCTTGGAAGGAAAATGTAGTCAGCAAAAGCAGGTTGCAGTTGGCTGTACATTTCTGTCTGTTTTGTAAGCATCTAGGTCAACTGCAGGATGCATCCACATTAACGGGTGCAGGCCAGCTCAGTTGGGGTTTATCTGTGAATTATGCAAATCAGCAATCACAGTACATCTTTACCAGAATCAAGACCTCGCTTTTCCAGTTTCCACAAAAAAAAAAGGAATTTTTTATTCAGACCAAACGCATTCTTGCAATAAAAAAGCAGCACAGCTAATATAACAAAATGTAGATTCTGCGTTACCATTTAAAATTTCTAAATTTTCCATTTTAGTTTTTTTGCTTGACAAGGCACCTTAAAAAACTACTGGAAAAGCAACAAGATGTTAGGCAATGATCAAAGATGTCCGGCTTGCACATGTTTGTTTATTTATATTTAAATCAAAACGCACAGCACAGCCGGATGCAAAAAAAAAAAAAAAGCATTCAATGAGAATGGGCCCCATAGTGATTTAGGATGTTTTTTATGAAAAAGGTCTTGACATCTGAAAATGTTGATGGTTTGTGATTCTGTTTTGATTCTTTTTATTGACTGATACCTCTCTTTGATTCATCATCAGGAGAGATTGCCAGCTTCCTGCTTAGTGTGAAATGCCTGGGCTACAATGAAAAGCCAAACTACCAGGCCTTAAGGAAGGTTCTGTCAGAGGATGGCCTGCAGGGCCCACTGGACCTCTCCAGGCCGAAAGCATTGGAGACAGCCAGGCCAGCCACACAAAGGGTGAGTTTAAGATGCTTTGGCACAGCAGCCCTGTAGTTTTAATGGAGACCATATGAACAAGGGCTGGAGTGTTCAGAGCAGCCTGTGGGCTGCGGCAGATTTATCTGTCTGGGAGAAAGAAGGATATGCTCAGGTTTGGGAACCCTCCCCTGACCCTTTCCCAGCTACACTGACTCCCACTCCTGCTCTAAACCATTACGCTGGCCTATGGGCTAAGTTGGAGTTGGATTGAAGTGGTGCAGACTAGAAAAGAGTGAGATTTACACAGTGGTGACAGACTCAGAGTTACTAAAGGACTGCAGCCTGGGCCACAGCTCAATGCAGTGTCAAAACTGCACAAAAGAGCCATTTAATTAAATCTCCTTTATTTATTGCAGTCATATGCATGCTTGTATTTCAGTGGTTATATTGTATATGCATACAGCTTTAACACTGAGCATCAGAAAATGCAAGGGACGAGTATTGCGCTTTTCCTCTATATAAGTGGAATGAGCTGGTTTATCTGGACCGTGGTGTCTTAGTTCAACCTTTGCTGACCTTGCCAAAAGGCTTACTGGTCCTCAAGAGGGCTGGAGTGGAGAGGCCTCAATTCCACTGGAATCACTTCACAGTTGATCACTGCTAACTTGAACTGCTGAACTTTATGAAAGCCCAAGCAACCCAATTTGAGGCTGTTGAATACACACATTTTGCAGAGGCCAAAAGATCACCAGTTAGAATTGCCTAATTGTTACGTGGAGCTGTCCAGCAGTTTGATCTTTGGCTAAATAGAGATGCCTCTGTTTTGAGAAAGGGTATCATTCCATTGTGTACAAATATTGAAGCCATTCTGCTCAATAACTTGTACTCCCTTGAAGAACATGTCTCAGTTCTGCATTTATAATTGTCCCTTACATTTTCAAGAGTTTTGAAAATGAAGCATGAATCATACAAATGCTGATTTGAATAATGCTGGTTCATTTTCTTTTTCTAGCTTCAAATAAACAAATGTTGGCCAGGGTTTGATGAAGAATGAGCTGTCCTGAAATACATTAGGTCATGTAGTCTTCCTTAAGACACAGGGAAAAGTGTTGGTGTAGCTAGGGCTAGATTGGTTATGCTGCAAGAAAGAAGTTCAGAAGAACCTAAAATTTGATCATCTACAGTCCCGCATTAGATTTTTTTCTTCAGTGAGCACATTGCTGTTTGTTTTGATCCTCCGGTAGTTAGGGTGAAGTTGAACACTAAGGCCAAGTATACATCAGTTGTCCGCATTGTTGTACAGAATGTGCACAGTATGTGTGACCCAAATTTTGGCATCAGCACTGCCTGTGCGGACTGTCCGTGTGCAGCCCCGATTTTCTTGTCATGTGGACGTTAATCATCTGTGCGCATTGTCGCCACATGCGCCTGCCGTTGACTTCTAAATGAGTATCACAATATAGTCATTGTACATATGCGTTGAACCAATTCGATAGCAGTCAAAAGAGAATTCTTTGAAAGGTTGAGTGCTCGACCATGCGTGAGATGACCATAAATGTGGAAAAAGTATACCCTTGATTTTACAGCATCAGAGGTTTTCAATGTTTATTGAAGAATTTCTGGATGATCCTTACATAGCAATGCATAGAACTTAATGTATTTTTCTTACTGACCTTGACAATACATTTTGCACAGATGGGAAAAAGTCAGCGTCAACACCAAGGGCATTAAGATTTGAATACCCCTTTTGTAGTTGTATTTTTCCTCTGTGGTTCTGTTCATCTCCTAGACAATTTAGCTGCAGTTCCTTAGGATAAAAGCTAAAACAACACCATCAATGTCCCCCTCGCGTCTAAGCTCTCCTGAAATCACGTAAGTTAGTGTGAGGCGAGCAACTTCTCATGTCACTCCAACACTCCTGGAGTTTATTTTGCCTGCAGCTGACCTCTGTAGTGATCTGTGGCCAAATGTAGTTTGGACAGTTGCCACCTTAGGGAGGGCAGTTGATGTCATTAATCAGGTCCTCTCCTCTCATGATCCAGGTCAGGGAGAGAGCATTGTGCAGTCACAAGAGAAAAACCGAGTTCAGGGACAAAAGCAAGTGAATACCTCACATTTAATTTAACATGCACTTCTTCACTCAATTCCTCCCACAGGCCGCAAGCCAACACAAGTCTACTGACAAAAAAACATTGAGATCAAACCCTGTGGTGACGGAGGAAGATGATGAGGAAGAGTTGTTTGGATCAACTCCAAACATCTGGAGCAAGGTGAAACAAGAGACACATGAACGGGTATAATTCTAAAAAAAATACAATATTCTACACCCCCCCCCCCCCCCTATATAAAACAGATGCTATCACATGGTGGTTTAATACAGTGGTTATCAACTGGTTTTGCTTCAGTACCCAGATGCATTGGACATAAGTTGCGACCCAACCCAGTAACGAAATTTGTATTTATTTTTACCTTGGTATTTTTGAGGGCATGAAACCCTGTCCATTGTGACATCTGCCAAATTTGGCTGGTTACTACCAGACCTTCAACAAATTTTTGGATCATGACCATCAAGTTGAAAATTGCTGGGTATCAATGCTCTCACCTTTTGAAAATTATGCTTGGTTGTCATTCAAACAGAGACCAAACAAAGCTAATTTAGCAGCAAAAGGAAGATATAGGGATCAGGCCATGCTCCAAGAGAGAGATGAGAACTGCAGTGATGAGGAGGAGGCCCTGCCTCCACAAGTTCATCCCAAAACAAGAGCTGGGGCACGGCAGAGACGGACACTCAAAAAAGTATTGCTAGCAGCAGAACACAAATAAAATGCCCAAAGTCAATATTTTACTTTCCTAGATAACACAACTGATCAATGTTTTTTAATCATCAAGAATTACATAAAAGATTGTTTGCAATGTTTTATTTTTTTATACAAGAGAACTAATAATAATTCTGCCCTCTTATTTACATTTCTGATATTGTGAAAACAAAAATTGCTCCATCTAAATAGGAAAGGCGGAATGCAGACATTCATGAGGATGAGACCTGGATGAACATGAGGGGAGGACTGAAAAAACATCACTGTGAGCACCGACAAACATATCCCACAACTTTAAATGACAACCATACAGT
Organism: Moxostoma hubbsi; assembly: GCA_032164185.1. NCBI lineage: Eukaryota > Metazoa > Chordata > Actinopteri > Cypriniformes > Catostomidae > Moxostoma > Moxostoma hubbsi. The sequence goes on from JAVLUX010000021.1 coordinate 18,071,005, forward strand.
ACCCCGCAGTGAAGACTACTGGAGGAACTACAATAGGAAACATAATCACAACCATTGGGATGAATTGGATTATGGTGGAGACCACTGGGGAAGTTCTGTTGGTGGACGGGAACATGAATGGACTCCGTACAAACATGGAGAGGCGGGTGACTTCAGGGAATCCGAAATCCACAATCAGGCAAAATGGAGTAGCAGGTCAACCAAAAACACACTAATCTTGATCCTCTTTGTTATTGTTATTTTTATTGCTGTTGGTTTTGTCCTCCAAATTTAACTGTCCCAATGACTCAACCATTTTCAGTATTTACACATGTTGAAGAGCAAGTCCAGTTTAATAATCATAACACTGGAGCTGTAATGCCACTTGAGAATTTCTCATAATAAATAAACTGTAGTTGGGGGTTTCGTGTGACCATTGTCACAGTGATTGGCTGAGAGAAATTAAGAAATCAGAATTAATTATTTTTAGGCAATTTTTTGCACTGAGCTTTGCTATATTAAAATATGTATTTTAATATGCACATAAATAAAGTGATATTCTTAGTATACCATTTAAATGCTGTGTTGTGAGCTGCTCTGGAATCAGTCATGGAGTACAGTAGAATATTAACTTGCTGCAATGAGGACATTATCCAAATACAGTATTAAAGCTTTATTGACTGGTGGGCAGACCTCTCAGCCACTGCAGTGACAAACAGATCAGCAAAGAATGCAAATGTGATACAAACAATAAATTAATAGTTTGCATAAAAATGAACATTCTGCCATAATGTACAAACCATAAGGTCATTATGAAGCTTTGACTTTTGTTCTTATGCGGGACATAAACAAGTTGTAATGAACGTTACAGGCCATCTATTCAATACTACAGCAGTGCCTCACTTTACAGGTTAAACAAGGACCCTAAAAGTATTCTACAAGTAGTCCATGTGTCATATTCCAAGTCTTCTTGGGGCATAAAATAGGTTTCATTGAGGGAAAATTTCAAGTTATTCTTTCAAGCAAGTAATTTTAGTTAAAATGGTGACATCTGTTGCTTGTTCATGTTTAGCTCTAAAAACAACACTAGTTCTCACACGAACATGCCTGATCTGCTCTAGTAAAGCTAAAGAACATGTGATTGACGTCAAGACTTTTAACTGAAAAGGACTTTTGGGTTGTTTCTTACCTAAACAATCATATGCCTTCAGAAGACTTGGAATATGATGCAGGATCTTTAAATTGAGGCACTACAAACTGTCATTGTATTGAATAAATGGCTTGGGACATTAATGTCCTAGGGATAGTTCACCCAAAAATTAAATGCCATACCAGATGTATATGACTTTGTTTTCTGCGGAACACAAATACGATTTTTAGAAGAATATCTCAGCTCCGTTGGTCCATACAATACAAGTGAATGGTGACCAGAACTTTTAAGGTTCAAGGACAAAGGCAGAATAGAAGTAATCCATAAAACTCCAGTGGTAAAATCCATATGAAAAGTGGGGGTGATAAATCCATAGATCCATCTTTAAGCAATTTTTTCTTGTAAATCTACACTTTCACTTCCACATTCTGGTATGTTACTGACTTTCACAATCGGCCATATACTGGTTGGGGCTTGTCAAAGATTGAGATTTAGAGTAAAAACAGACATAAATATTGATCGGTTTTTCACCCTCGCCTATCATTTTTCTTCTGAAGACAAGGATTTAACCACTGGAGTCATGTGGATTTATTTTATGCCGCCTTTATGTTCTTTTTGGATCTTCTTAGTTCTGGTCACCATTCACTTGTGAGGACCAACAGAGGTGGGTGGGTGTGTGTGTGTGTGTGTGTGTGTGTGTGTGTGTGTGTGTGTGTGTGTTTTTAAAGAACTTTGTTTGACTAAGAAATAAAGGTATGGCATGAGGGTGAGCAAATTATGACAATTTTCATTTTTGGGTGAACTATTCCTTCTTACAAAATGTCATTGTTCTGATGTTAAAATTAATGTGAAGGGCTTTTTATATGAGCCAAGGATCAGCATTGCTGATAGCCAAATCTTAAAGTTGTTGCTCTCATAAAGGCAGACCTGATGGAATGACTGGCCACAACGCGGGTCATTGCAGACCTGATCTGGAATGTCCAACTCAAGCCGATAAGAGGAGATGCCACACTCAACACTGAAACTCTTGAGTACACAACCACACACATACACAAAAGTTTTGAATTTACATGTGAAACTCAGTAGAATTAAAAAAAAATGTGCTTGATCCCCACCATAGAATGCTCCTCCTTAGCAAGAAACCTCAGTCAGGCTGGATAATCTTTACACATCCCCCCCCATTTTAGCCTTTCTGCTCTCTTCCACTGCGTTTGTTTATATATTGCTGTTCAGATAATTAGAAGCTTTTTCTTTCCCTCTGATAATATTTCACCATTTGGTCAAAATGATTTTTCTGCAGTAGAGACTGAATAAACAACACTGCCCTTTGGAAATTCTATCTCCAACACATCCTTCATATTAGGACATTGCATTCAGGATTCCTTTGAAGACAGGAGGAAATCAAACCTTCAATGATTAAACTAATACAACCAAGCCACAATGGTATAATGAATACAGTTCAATGATTACTGTCCAAAAAAATCCAGCCTATCACTGTGAATCAACATTTTGGACCAATACATCCACACGTTAGATACAAAAAAAACTACCATGCATAGTGAAGAGCAAAATTGCAAAGAAAACCAAATGGCAAGTCCTATGAACTACCACTTTGAAAACAGAAATCAGTAAAGTATCATTATCATAGATGCATTCAATTATACATGTGTACGTACAGTATATACTGTACATATATATATATCATCAAAATTTTGATCAAATTGCTAGTTAATCATTAAAGAAGTGGTTCTCCAAAAATTATAATTCTCTTACGTTTTACTCACCCAGATTACATCTCAAACTTGCTTTCGCTGAACACAAAGAAACAGACCCAAATCCTTTTCACTATAAATCTTGACATCTGTAATCTCCTTGGCAAGATCGTAATTTGATGCTTGGTTGCACTAACTCAAAGCTTAATTGTCTTCTGAAGCAATGCCATCGGTTTTAGGTAAGAAATCCAAAATATGCACACTGCACATGGAGTGCAGTGTGCATATTTTGGATTTCTTACCTAAAACCGATGAAATTGCTTCAGAAGACATGAATTAAACCATGCATTAAAGGTTTGGACCCTATTGACTTGTATTGTATGAACAAGCAGACAGCATATATTCATCAAACTTTTTTATGTTCCACAGAATAAAGAAAGTCAAATGAGTTTGAGCACAAGGTGAGTAAATGATGAGAAAATTATAATTTTTGGGTAAACTATCCCTTTAAGACTAATTTGTGAACCAGTTCTACAGAACACAAAATAATGAAGGTTTTGAGCAATATTTATCCAGTAAAATATTTCATAGAAGAGCATAACAAGAACAAAATATATATTTTCAATATTGAAATTTCCATGACATGTGGACTTTGTTTTGATGTCTTTCCCAGGCCTGTAAAACACTAAGCTGTTATCTGTTCAGCCACATCTTCAAATATTTTCTACCAATATATACACATTTTTTTGTAATAGCAATACACGCTGGAAGTTAATTATCCTTGTATACCCATGGGAGACAAAAATGCCATTGACATAAACCATATCGATCAGTCTGCATGGCAAAAACATGCCTGAGGGAGTGTTCTATATGAAGGCAAGAACGGTGCTCACCCGCTAATGTATCTGAGCAGTTTCAATTAACTCTACCTCATCTCTCATTCAGCGTTCCTAACCTGATCACAGAGCACTGACAGACAATGCACAGCCGAGTCATTTCTTACCCAAATCTCTATTCTCTCTAAGAAATGCCACAGCATACTAGTTAAAGAGCTAGGCATTTCCTACTGTGACAAACAGTCTGACAGAAAGGGAAATATTCAAATAATTCAAATAAAACGTGCTCATCATGGCTGTTACACCCGAGAGATCAATCTGGGACGAATGTGATAGCCACACTCTGTTTGCCATTTGTAAATGCAAAAAGCAATATTTCTGTCTGACCCCACGCTCGGAGGTTCCGCAACTGCCACTGTCTTGACTATTGAAGTGTGGATTTAATATCAGTGAATAACATTGCTAGCCAACCGGCAGTGTGTTCTGCGTGCCTTTGTTAGCCAAGCATGACCTTGGATTTAAAGAAACAATCACGGTGGCTTAAATAGTACAAAATGACCTCCATTCCGGCACCATTTCGCTCTAAATCTAAAAGCACATTGTGTCGCAAACATATTGTGGGCTGTCAACTGAGCCAGTCCTGCTGTAGCACTCCTGTCTAAATGCAGTAAAGCATTTATAACATGCACACTTGTGTACGAAGGTAATTGAAAAACAAGAGCATGTGAGGGAGGCGTGAGTTTCTTTCATCTAAGCTGCCTCTCAGATATATAAAGCAGAAGTGTAAGCTGTATTGAGAGAGATTTTCAGATTTGAAAATGCCTACCGTGCACAGCCCCGAGCAAGCAACAATCTGGTAGCATTTTCGGATGTCTGGGGTCAATTTGTATCTTTATTGAGACTTTGTTTCCTGGGGGAGAACAGTTACATGGCAGCTCAGTTACTTTAATATCATGGAAAATGATTGTTGATGTGTGTAGTTGGATAGCAGGAAAATGGGGTGATTGCAAATAATGAGATTCAAATGTTGTGATATGAATGTAATGTAACACGAGTTTACAAGAAGAATGGCTCCATCCAGTTACCCATAGCTATCCTCCTCGTGGAGTCTGCTTTAGTGGGGTTTTTCTGGTACCAACACCCACATCTCCTTATCTACCTCATCCAAAACTGACCAGAATTCAGCCAGAGCCTCCACAGGAAGTCACTGTGGACATGAGCCAAGGTGCTCTGAGTGTAGACGATAGGGCAATCAATCAGAAGTTGATACAGTAAATCAATCATTTCCTGCTTTAGTATTTGAGTTTGACCCTTTGTAAATTTAATGAAAAGGTTGCAAACACTTAAAAAAAAAGTATAGAAGACATGGCTCCCAACAATATTCACAAAATCATGAGCATTCAGACAAAGGCTCTTATGTTGCAACACTTATAGACATGGGTCCAGATGTTCCACAACCAATAAGCAACAGAATGAATCAGAAAATGGTTTTATGTAGGTTTTTTCAGTGCCATCCAAATGTTTGAAAATGGAAGTAAAAAATTGTAGACTCAGACACAGACAAATATGTAGATATGTTAAAAAATATAGCAGCTCTTTGGTATAAATAAAACAACAATAACCTTTTGTCAACTCTTGATATGCCAAAACAGCATTTTTTTTTTTAATAACTACTGAACATTTCTGCATATGGAAGATGTTGGATGTTTATATTGTCCACATGTCTGGTTTCATATCACTACTTTATACAAACTCTTCGGCCTTCTGCCACCATAACTTGGGGAAGAAAATGAAAGAAAAGAAGAAAAAAAAAACATTCCCACTGAAGTTGTGCCAAGTCTTCATCAACTACCTGTCAACAAACCATTGATTAAAGCACCAACCATGAGCAAATCAAAAATAAAAAGTGACAGAACAGGAAAAGACCAAAACTCACATATCAGCAAACAAGAGAAATCCAGCAATAGCGTTTGATCACAGAGAACCATAGACAAGTCATCTACGGTTCAGTATAACAGCTTCCTCTAATTCTAACATACACAAACACAGTAGGCCTCTGCTTCCTTTGGAGCTGTCCAGTGGTGAGGCATAGCTAATGGTTTGAGTATGACCACTCATAAATCATAGCCGATGATTGACAGCTGATGGAGTTTGTCCCCATTTCACTCCATGATGTCACAGTAAGGGAGCGCAGGTTGCCCATGCCGCTCTGACCTCAGACCCACTCTCCTCGCTTTCCAGCCAGCTGCCAATTCAACGTCTTTAATCTCAGTCAAGAATCAGAACGCTTTAGTCTGGACACCAGATCCTCTCTGCTCAAGCCACATTCAGCAGTTTATTTTTAGTGCTGCTCAAGAAGACTATGGCTTATTCAGCGTCAAAGAGATAGTAACACACACTTGAATACAAATTTGCAGAAGTGTAAGCTGTATGGAGAGAGATTTGCAGATTTGAAAAATGCCTACCGTGCACAGCCCCAAGCAAGCAACACTCTGGCAGCATTTTCGGATGTCTGGGGTCAATTTGTATCTTTATTGAGACTTTGTTTCCTGGGGGAGAACAGTTACATGGCAGCTCAGTTACTTTAATATCATGGAAAATGATTGTAGATGTGTGTAGTTGGATAGCAGGAAAATTGGGTGCTTGCAAATAATGAGATTCAAATGTTGTGATATGAATGTAATGTAACACGAGTTTACAAGAAGAATGGCTCCATCCAGTTACCCATAGCTATCCTCCTCGTGGAGTCTGCTTTATGTGTGTTTGTGTTGTGTGAAAGTGTCATCAAAACCCAAACATTTGAACTTCTAAAATTATGCCACTGTAAGTAGTGAAGTCTCCAAGTACTTCTGAAGGTTGACTTACTGATAGCAATTCACAGCATAAACTAGAGCAGACAATGATGGAACAGATATTTTAATTATTATCACAAATTTAAGGGTGAAAACATTGTTCATGTTTATATTGCACTAACACCTAGTGGCGAAGATGCAGCATCATGCAAAAAATAAATCGTACTTACCGATGTCATCGTAAAAATGCACAGTTTGCGATCAGCTGTGATTGATTTCTTTCACAAATGAAAGTGTCCAATTACAGGGGATTATGAAATTAATAATTGTTGGCTGATTATGTGATTTCAACATGGTGGAGCTAAAGAATGTGTGCCCACTGCCCAGCACCATACAGTATGTAATAAGGCAGCTTTGTTTCTCTTAGACTGACCATCTGTGAGAGTACCTAATTATAAACATTGTATTCATATTCAACCATTACCAATTATCTTTGTTTAAAAAAAGCCATTAGAAAAAGAAATAAAAAACAAAATAACTATGTGCACCTTTAATTAGAACATTGATTTATACCATTTGCAGTCTCTGAAGTCAACAGAAGCTGCAACATATTGTAGGAAAGGTAAACATTCTCGGAAGGTTAGTGGAAACCAGGCAAAACCCGCATTTCTCCCCAATTTGGAATGCCCAATTCCCAATGTGCTCTAGTTCCTCATGGTGGCATAGTGACTCGCCTCAATCCGGGTGGCGGCAGACGAATCTCAGTTGCCGCCACGTTATTACGTGGCTTGTTGAGCATGTTACCGCAGAGATGTAGCACATGTGATGGCTCCACGCTATCCTCCATGGCATCCACGCGCAACTCACCACATGCCCCACTGAGAGCGAGAACCAAATTATTGTGACCACAAGGAGGTCGATGGGAAGAAAACGCTGGAATTTTGTTCGTGAATTACATCTTTTTTAAACAAGATATCTGCATATTTGCTGATGGTATATAATATAAATTTGATGAGATTTGCCTTTTATCATTATAAAAGAAAGTTAAAAGTAAAAGGGGACTGCTGAAGAGAGGCTGATAGAATAAGTGCTTTGCTCCACAGGATGCTGGATCTACTCAAGTTTTGTGAGGTTTGTGTATTGCAACTGTTTAAACAGGATATCTGCATATTTGCAGACAGTATATGATATTAGTTTTATTGATATTTACATTTTTATCATTAGACAAGACAGTTAAAAGTTACAGGGAACTGTTGAGGAGAGAGAGGGAGAATGAAACAAGCGAACACTGTAACATTATGAGCTCAAATGTTGCTGCCTTGGCTCATTTATGCAGACTGTTTAAATGAGACTGTGTTGCACACTGGTCTATTACTGTAGTAACACAATGGCACATAACAACAAAATTAACCCTGACTGGTTGTTTACGTGGCTTAGTCGCTTCACATGCAAGCAGGCGATTCCCAGCTCCCTCAAGAAACAAATTGGCCAAAGGGGAAAATTTATTGGCCGATAATATATATATTTTTAAACTCGTTTTATCCCAATTTGGAATGCCCAATTCCCACTACTTAGTAGGTCCTTGTGGTGGTGTGGTTACTCACCCCAATCCGGGGGGTGGAGGACAAGTCTCAGTTGCCTCTGCTTATGAGACGGTCAATCCGCACATCTTATCACGTGACTCATTGTGCATGACATCGTGGATACTCTCCGCGATCTACCGCGTGCCCAATTGATAGCGAGAACCACTAATTGCGACCACGAGGAGGTTATCCCATGTGACTCTACCCTCCCTAGCAACCGGGCCAATTTGGTTGCTTAGGAGACCTGGCAGGAGTCACTCAGCACACCCTGGATTTGAACTCGCGATTCCAGGGGTGGTAGTCAGGCTGATGCGATAATTAAAAAAATGCAGAATACCTGCCTCTGCGATATATTGGGCGACCACAAATCTGAAGTTAAAACAGATTGATTTTAGGTTCTAAAATGTTAAATCATTCTTGTAAACAGTTATTTTGTACCATTTTAACACCTCAACCTCATATTACAGCCAATCTCAGATGATTTAAAGGGACAGCAGTGCCTGTATTTAGCAGTTGAGATCTTGTTTTTTTCTTTTGTCACAATTTGTGTGCTGATGCTGATTATATGCCTTATTCTCAAATACATCATACATGTTAAATTGGAGAGTGCAAAGGCAGAGCAGAATGAAGCAGCCAAAGCTGGTAATTGAACACAACAAAACAAATCAAATGACTTCTGTTTTTAGACCATAGCAACACTAAAGCAAAGAATAAGTAGACAGCCAAAAAAAAAAAAAAAAAAGGAGAGAGAGATTAAATAATGCAGAATAGAGACTGAGAACCACAAAAACAGTGCAGTAAGGATGAGAAAAAAAATTGGGGTGAGGATTTGAGAACTAGCAGAACACATTAATGTGAATGAGCTTTCACTAACGCCACACAGGATGAGATATTCCAACATGCTGTAGGAGGAAGAGCTTGAACCAAATATGATGGGTCATTGTGCCAACACTGCGCACACAATTTAGCATTACACAGTTGCAAAGACATAGCAATTATTTCCCAATTAATGCCGGTTGTGCAAATATAGTTATGCTTTTATTTAAATATATGGTGCTGGCAAGATGTCCTCATAATTTAATTTCTGTTGGAAATGTGCCTGAAATGTGGAATGGCACAATGGATTCATCCCTGGAGAGGTGACAGCATATTTTATGTTCTGTTAACTCTCCCAATTAGGTCCCTCCTCATAATTCAACAGTGCATTTTCGGTCATTTAGTCAGTGAACAAGTATCATGTAAATAAATCAATAATTGCACACAGAGACATATGTATTCCTTAATGTTCATGGTCAGGGTTGGGATGGATCATTTTGAAATGGATCATTCCACTACAGATTGTAGAATACATGCTGTAATATGCCATTTGTAATGTAATCCGTTAGATTACTAGAGTTTAGTAACGTATTCTAAATAATTTGGATTACTTCTTCAGCACTGGTAGATTTTTTTCACTTGTTTTGACTATAAAAATTCCGCCAGTACAGTAAGGAAAAAATTACACATGTTAAAAATTAATTCTCTGAAAAAACTAAATATCATATGCAGTGTTGTTTCTAAAACAAGATAATCAAATTGATCTTGTTTTTAGGATTTTTAGATATTTTTACTGGAAAACAATTATCAAGATTATCAAGAATACAATTTTTGCACTAATATCAAAGGTCTTACTATAAAAATAAAAAACAATTATGATCAAATGTGAAATTTCTTGATAAAAAAATATGATCATACCTGGTATGTGCATGTAAAATGGCTAGAAATAGCATTTTAGCTTAGCATAAAACACAAGGTTTATTTCTATTTCTTCTGCTTCAAACTTACTTCAAACTTACGTTTCAGTCTGCTCGTATGAATGTAACACATCATAAGAAAGTGTTTCATCGCTGTTCAAATGCACTTTGAATCACATCATTTATATGTATAAATGTTTTCCATCTGAAAGAACTAAATATTAAATGAAACAAATGACAATAAAATGCAAAGAAATCTCTTCAGTAATTAAAATGTGTTTTGAATGTAACTGTATTCTAATTAACAATGATTTAAATTGTAACTGTAGTGCAATACAGTTACTTATATTTTGTATTTTAAATTTGTAATCCTGTTACATGTATTCCATTACTCCCCAACCCTGTTCATGGTCTATAATTGTGAAGAACCCAGCATATAAAGATGCAAAGCTAGGCCAAAAAGATTTTCTACCATGTAATTTTGGATATAGTTATTATTTGAAGTACCTTGGAGCACAACATACCATAGTGCATGGATATGGTTATCATTCAGTGCCATTGTAAAATATATGGGCAGTGGACATTAAATACTTTTGGAAAGTTGACACATGTGGTGTCAACAGCATTTTGCAGAACTATTTTATAATTATTATACATGTAGCATTTTGACCTCATATTAATTAAGAGCCTACATGGAATATTTCTATTTTTACCAATGTGTGAACAGTGGAGGTGATTTAAAGGTGGAAAAACTTGTAACCAGTTATACAATGCAAGATGTACATTTTCACATTTTGTCATTTAGCAGATGTTTTATTCCAAAGTGATTTACAAATGATGACCAAGCCATTTGTCATACTTAATTTTATATATTCATATAACATTTAAAAGTGGTACCACTAGAGTACTTTTTTGTGAAGGTTAAACAAATTGTGTAAGAATCATGGTGTGGTTTTCATTTGGAGGTTAAAATCCAGGCAGTGAGCATTCTCACTCTCTCTCTCTGCATTCCAGGAATCAAGCTGGGTGGATTGAGTGGCTGAGACACACCTGCACTGCTGTGTCCACCACCAAAGACCACACCATGCCAAATCTGCTGATCCATATCAAAAACTCACTGACTCTCTCACAAATACACACACTGACTTCAGCCTCACACTGAACAGCACGGGTAATCATTACTCATTCAAATGTATGTGAGAGGCAGGCAGAGAGGCCTTTCGCTTCCCTGAATAGAGGAGATGCATCAAGACATCAACAGCCCAGCAGGGCTTCAACCAACAGAAGGCTGCTGTGTGCTGAGCTGGTCTTCTCAATCAGAGAACCATGTTCCAGTGCCATCCCTAACCTAACACAAAGCATAACCCTCCCTAAACTCGCACCACTGCTGCACAATAAGCCAAGTTCCTTTCAACCACCTCAAAGTAATTGGAGCAAACATATGACTGAAAAGGAGACTGTTTTTCAGGGGAGGAGGTGAAAATGGAGGACGATGATAAAAAGAAAATGACAGTGAAAAATGGGTCTTGTTTTTAATTGTTATGCATAAGAGGAATCTCCTCGAGGCTCATTAGAGGCAGCTAACATATGTAGCTTTCCAGATCGCTGTCCTGTCAGTTTATTTGGCACAGTTTGAGCCTTTGTGAGTGCAGTTATTGTTTTTATGGAAGCAACATCAAAGCCACAGTACAGCACAAAACAACTTTCATCAACAAAATGCACCTTCAAATGCCAAAAAAATCAACTAATTTTTATTTATTAGGCCATTTCAGTGGAATGTTAAAATAGCCACATAAACTTCAATAATTTTGTCACATCAAAAATAGCTTTTAATGAGTTTTATAGTGAGGAGAACAATGTACCTGTGAGGTCAATGTGATGACCTGCAGAAGATCTGCAGAAAACTCAGGGCCTCAGCTGGATACTAACAAGATAGCAAAATAAAAAGAGAATCAAGTCAAGTCAAATTTGGTTTATTATTATAAACCGGCCATTTACAAGTACACAGTGGATTGAAATGTTGTTTCACCAGGTATGTACTGTAGTTACAGACTGCACAAGACACACATTTTGTGGACAAACTTTATTATGTAAACAAACTCTCATTCACACAGTACATTGTACATTGTAATGATAAATACAAAAAAAAAAATAAAAAAAAATTTTTACATTGAAAGTGACAAAGTGAGTTAAGCACAGTTCAGCCATATATAAATAAAATAGGCATGAATATAGCCATAAAGTCATCACTGTTTAGGAAGTAAAGCTGGTAAAATTGTTGTCATTTAGCTAAAAGTTTTATGCAAAGGGACTTCACAACACAACTTGCAGCCAACTGCGCTTTCTAAACTTGCTAGATGGACATCTTTGACTGTTGCGAAACACCTCACTGTTTTTATTTAATGCCTCGCACAGGAGTGCCACATTTTTCAGACATCATTTCGAGGTTAAAAAGAACTTTTAAAAATGCATTTCAAGACACCTGCCTTATATCCGTTGAGCTATTTTTAGTGCAAGAATGCATTCAGTCTGAACTGCCCCTTACAGTATATTTATTACAGCAACAGTTTCCCTGGAGCAAACTAGGGTAAAGTGTCTTTTTCGAGGGCACAATAATAATAGCTCTAGGACAGCACTTTTCAAGGCTTCGGGGTTCCCACACTTTTTGATCCCTGAATTTCCATGAATTTTCCATTACTTCCCCTAATAAAATAATACTTAATAAATTAATTTCTAGAGCTAAGCATTACTTAAAAAAAAAAAAAAAGGATACCAGATAATAAATCTTCACACAATGCCACAAAACCCCTTGCAGTGGCAGCTCTTCCAATCCTCATGCAGGAACACTAGAACTTACCTCACCTGAAGGCCTTACTTGGCGACTACAATTCCAACCTCCTTTGGATTGAAATTCTCATACTTATTTTTCCATTATACAACCAATAATATATTCAGGTACGACCCCACAACCCACATTTACACCAGCAGCTGAGATGGCTTGACTGGTTCCTGTTGAATGAGCCACTACTTAATAACAGAGGTGAGAGGTGCCTGGCTCTGAGAGGATGAACAGATGTGTGGTGGGCAGATCAAGGCCATTTTTAGTTCCCAGCACGATGTAAGGCAGGTGGGTACAGTGGGCTTCTCATGCCCTACTGAATCTCATCAGGACCCGTGCAGTGTCCGCAAGGAGCCATTGGCATCGATACCATGTCACCACTTCCAAAGCCAGGCAGAGCTCATTCGCACAGCTCAACTTTCTGACTAAACTACTCACTCGCCACAATTTCATGCTTCTTCTGTGGCCTCTTTAATCACCTTATGGAGATCACTCATGGTCTTATCTTTGCCACCGTATCCATGCACACACTCTCGCCTCTCCTTGAGGCTGTGCCACAATCTCATTGCTCCATCTCTTAACATAATCTTACAGTCACAGCACATTAGTGCCACCTGCTTAAAGTTAGTTTTGCAGTCAAACAGTAGGAGAATCTAGATACAAAAATCAGTGTGAACCTGATCTTTACATTTCCATCTGTGACCCAAAAAAATCTTAATCTTTGTGTAACGGGATCCAGCTGGTAAATAGCTGTGCAGTGTGTAAACCTCACTCTCCTGACCTCAAGAGGTGCACTAGCGACCGACGCTAGAGGCTGGAGGCCTTTAGCCTCCTCGTTAACGCACCCGCCTCCCACGCCGGAGACGTCGGTTCAAGTCCTGTTTGGAGCGGGGCGAGTAGGACCGGCTACATTTGCAAATGACAAAAAATATATAGATATATGTAGGAGAAAATAAAAATATGGCTGGCCTCTGGTTTCATCTTGGACTTGAGCTTGATTGTAACTGCGCTGTGACAACCAGCAGAGTTCTCTGCTTTCAGCTTCAGTGTGCAGAACTCTGCATCAATGAAAAGCAGCCTGACAAAACAGATCAATAGCACTGCACATAACAGCCCACACACAAATACAACACACATCAGCCAGTGATGGGCATAGAAATAATTTTTTATGAGTAAATACAAAATTATTCCATTATAGGGATGTGCATTTTTTTATCATTTTTATTGCTAAAGTGTTTGACGGAAATGTCAGCCTTTTTCAGTAGTTTGAGTGGGATTGTTTTTTAAATTGTTTTTTGCAAATGCATCAGATGGATTTATTTGGCCATTTGTCATATTTTCTTTTTTTGCATCATGCGCATCACGCATTTTAAGCTGAAGTATGTAACATTTTCAGTGTTAAAATACTTCTTTCCCAGCTTAATATGCAGAGACAACTACAAGTAAATCATTCAGAGGTTCATTTTCTCAAATACCGTAAACGCTTTGTCTCATTGGCACTTTAAAATTTGTGTTTGTTGAGAGTGACCCACTTTGCCCCAACAACATTACTCAACCAATGTGTGAGTTGGGGCAGGACTATCAGACGGTTCTAACAACAGCAGATGAGAGGCATATTCGGAAAACTGTTTTGAAAACATTGTTTATTTTTCCAATTCCTAGTGTTGCAGAAATGACATACTTCAGTTTTAAGATGCCGTTTCTGGTTTTAAATGCATAGAGTTTTAAAAATGCATCTCAATACCCCTGCATTCTATCGTATTCCATCAGTTGTGCTGCGTCTAGCTTTTTTAGAACACAAGAACATGTCTTCTGTACTGTGTCCACCACCTAATCCTCTCCAAACAGAGGCTTCACTGCTGATGCTCCAGACTTAAAGTAGAAACTCTATGTACAGATGCCATCCCAGATTTAACCAATCGGATGACAATGTACAACACAAAATGTCACTTTATTTTTGAATCACAATACTAAAATGAAAATGATTGGATTTTGAATCCAGGTTGTGCTAAGTGACTCCAGCCAGGTCTCCTAAGCATCCAAATTGGCCCGGTTGCTAGGGAGGGTAGAGTCACATGGAGTAACCTCCTTGAGGTTGCAATTAGGGGTTCTCGCTAAATGGGGCGAGTGGTAAGTTGAACGTGGATGGTGGAGATTTTCATGAGCCGCCCATGCTGTGAGTCTCCGTGGTGCCATGCACAGTGAGCCATGTGATAAGATTTGCGGATTGACTGTCTCAAAAGTGGAGGCAACTGAAACTTGTCCTCCGCCACCCGGATTTAGGTGAGTAACCGCACCACCACAAGGACCTACCAAAGTAGTTGGAATTGGGCATTACAAATTTGAAGATAAAGGGGGAAAAAATAAAAACACATTTAAATGATTTGAATTGGAAAAGATAAATAAATTACAACTATTTTATTGTTTTTTCTTTAGGATATTCTAACTAAAACGATTAAAAACAATGGATCCAGCTGAATGTCTTGAATTGACCATACTGAACAACAACAGATTTATGTGTGCCTATGTTCCAGTACTTCACATGACACACTCATATTTCAGCAGCTTATTTACGAGTCATGTAACTCAGCATATCGCGGTTAGCCCATACATGCACACTTTGCTCTGAGTGTTCCCATCGGCAGAAACTGCAGGATCACATATCCATATTCTGTCCCTTAGCACTTAGATCCACATAAAAACTGTACTTTCAGTGTTGGCTCTCACTCTCCTCTGTTATTACTACTGAATATGACTTTCCATGTACATAACAGATTTCTCACTAACTCATTAGTTACCAGTTTGCAATTTTGTTTTTCCTCTTCATTAGAAAGAGTGAAGAGGGAATTTTTGGGGAGAGATGGAAATAGTGATAGACCAATTTTTAGCATTGTTGAGATTATTGGCATTGGCCGACAACTGTGCCCACATCCAATTCCACGTAGTTTTCCCAAATCTACAATGCAATTTATAACATTCAGTGGATAGGGCACAAATCATTATTTTCCTTAAAATTGAGATCTCTTTTTTGAAACTGGAATCTCATTCATTCCCTCTGCATTCAACGAGGATTTCCTGCAACAGATCAGACCTTGCTGATCCATTTTATAGCAAGCATAAAAGGATCAATGAAGGCAACCGACAACAAGCTGCTGCGACCTAATACAAATTTATCAAAAAGACAAAAAGCAAAACAGAGCTGGGGCTTATTTATTAACAGAGAGGCAGGCTAGACACAGGCTTCACTAATGCCCGTATTATTAAGTACACACTCGTGCACCACCACACTCACACAACTCCAGAGAAACTCACTGTAAATCCACACAACCTTGGTGAAAAGAGAGCCACTACCACATGGAGACAGCTAGCCTGCCTACTCCAGGCCCCTAGCTCCTAAAATGAAAAAAAAAAGAAAAAAGAAAAAAAGAAATTAGCTTACAATTGGCCGTTTATTATTATATTAATGGCCAATAAAATAAAGTATATAAACCAAGAAAAACAAAACAGAAGAACATTAACCTTGAATGCCAACAACAATCAATAAATATAGACAACATTTAACAGAACAGAAAAAAAACTAAATTAATAATACAAACAACCAATCCAAAAGAAAACAGAAGGCAAGGTTGCTCCAACAAAAAAAAACTAAAAAACAATCACAGTTAAAGACAAACAGTTGGGGCAAGACACTCAAAACAACAGCAAAACTAATCTATTAAAAAAAAAAAAAAAACCCAATTAAAGCAAAACAGCAGTGTTGAAGCTGCAAGCCATTCTGTAAGCCATGCAAAGCCAAAAACAAAAGAACAGGCATGCTTACAGGTTGGTTTAAACACCTAAAATACAAAGAAGGTTGTGGCAAAACTATGGAACATACCTTTAAGAGGGCCACGAGACATGAGTGGGTTTTACATACCAAACCATGCAGACCGCATCAGCTATCCGGCAGCCAACATCTTCCGGATTTCTAGACGAAAGGGTAATACGAATCATACACCCAATAACCCGCACAATGCACTAAACATG
Source organism: Moxostoma hubbsi (assembly GCA_032164185.1). NCBI lineage: Eukaryota > Metazoa > Chordata > Actinopteri > Cypriniformes > Catostomidae > Moxostoma > Moxostoma hubbsi. The sequence goes on from JAVLUX010000021.1 coordinate 18,087,655, forward strand.
CAAATAAATAGAGAATACATTACACATACCATACAGGCAGCAGCAATCACCCAACGATGCACCATGTAATAAGGCAATACAATTCTTTTGTGCAGAGAACCGTAACGGCAGCAAAAAGGTGATCAACCGCCAACAAATGGTGCAGCGAACATCTGAGCAAACACCAACTTCACAAGGAAGATTACTTTTAGCAGTCTACAACACAACAACCAAAAATGCAAAACACCAAATACATATACCCCTCATACAGCGCAGCGGAATTCCAGGAATGCGATCAGCTGAAAATGACGCAACACTGTTCACCCCAGTAACACCTTTATATATGCTTCCCCCCCAGTGCTCAATGATAAGTGGTTACCTAGGATGCGTGGTCATTAAAACAGCAGCAAACACAGAGGAATAACTGTATTTCACCACACTGGCATTCACGTCTGTTGATTGAAACAGCTTGCAAATAGATGTCTTGCTGGGAGGATTGATGAGATCATTACATTTGCAACTAGAAAATCAGCTTGCCTCATAAATGGCAGAGGAACATAGGGTATGTTTGCATACAAGCAGGCCATAGATGAAAGTATAAAGCTGAACAAAAAATATTTGTTGGAAGTGGGGGAATCACAAGCTGTATTACTGCCAAGGCCACTTTTGTGAAGACTTCTCATCACAACTTTCCAGATATATGCAAAAATCCAGCTCTTGAAAATAGTACAGTATTCTATTCTTATAGGTGCAACCAGGGATCATGGGTTTTAAAATATAACTGCTAGCTAGCGTGAGATGGTGAAACGACTAGCCAATAGGAAAGCTTCTCAGGTGTCATTATCTTGGCGGGGTGTTAAAAGACCACAGCGAGAGGCCCTGCTTCTCTCTCATACATGTGCAAGGTGTGACAACCTCTCAATATTGCTCCCATGTACCAGTTGTCTAAAAAAAATACAATAAAATCTGAACAGTTTCAAAAGACGATGTCAGACCAAAGGCAATATCTCACAGTAAAATATGAGCCAAATGGTATCAAAGTCAACATTCTACTTTCATTTTCTTATGAAAGTAGAATACTTTTCTCTGATCCTTCAAATAGCACACTTACCCACACCATGCAGCAGCCAGACACTGATGTTTTATAATTTCCGAAATATATCTCTTTTGAACTATTTGGAGAATAAGCGGTGTAAACGGACCTGACCCCATCTATACAGTAATTAACAGTAAATGTGGCTTCTTCAAGGCAACTAAAACTCATTAAAATGACCAGGTTCTACGGCACTTCCCCCTTCCTAAACCAATCAGGGTCCACAGCTATGCTGGACTTGAGGCTATTAACACAAACACAAATTAAGGATCTTAATTAATCTCAAGTGCATTTACAGATAGCGCTGGTGTATAATACTTCTGACCGCAATTCAGGTCTAAAACGTGCACCATATTTCCAGCCTAACTTCTACATTTCCCCATTAAACTTGAGAGTGGGTCTCCAATTAGACCAATTTGCATTTGCTAATATCATAATTATATCTTTGGACATTAATAGAAAATGGAAATCGAGAAGACCACTGAAATCACAACTTGACATCACATTATCCCTGTCTATTACAAAGCCAGAAAAGACTGACACACTGAATGTATTAGTGAAACTGTATGTTGATGGGAAATGTCCTACACTTTTGCACTGTTAAATGCAAATTATTTCCATGTAATTTTAAGTGAACGCAATACAATGTGAGCCAAGAGAAGCACGAAGGCTAGAAACATCTTACTTATCCCCTCCTAAGATCTCCATCTCTGTTATCAGCTGGGAGTAATAGTGATATGGTGAAAAGGACAGACATCCCGGTTGGCTCTTCAACACTACTTCCTGATGACAGAGACATATTAAATGAGACACACTGTATTTATTCAACATGCGAGACCCACATATGTGTTATGGTAATATAATATGACGCTGAGCATTAGACTACATATTGTACAACTAGGGATGGAACAATACAATTTTTTTCTCTTCCGATCCTATTCTGCTACCTGAACTATCAGTATCAGTTGATACCGATCCCGATCTGATACCAGGGTTATTTTTCTTTATTAATGAGTTTAGAAAATCTATAATTTTCCTCAATTCTAGAAACAATACCCCATAATGACAATGTGAAAGAAGTTTGTTTGAAATCTTTGCAAATTTATAAAAAAAAAAAAAAAAATCACATGTACAAAAAGTATTAAAATTTCTTTAAAATAAAATTATTTTAAATATTATTTATAAATAAATGAAAAATGTCCATCAAGTCATTCAGGTGGAAGAACTAACTTTCAATCATGACAGTTATTGTCTTGTGATAAAAAAATAACCTATTAGCAAAGAAGACAACTTAATACTTCAAGTTTTAAAAACACCAGATAATTAGCTTCTTTATTTTATTTTTAAATAAAATAAAGGGGGGGGGGGGTGTTAGGTTACAAATGGGGCAGTTTATCAGTCATATTAATCAAATCTGTTGTCAAGTTCCTGTTTGCATTCAAATGTTTATCTAGAGCCATACATGTTGGTATGCATTTGCACCACGGTTCATCTGATTCTGAAGTCTAGTGATGCATCTGAAGTTTCTGGTTTAGCAGTGTCAAATAGACAGGCGAAGTCACAGCCTCCGCTAATGCACCTGTATGGCTCTGTAGGTGGATAAGTCTCAATGGACAGAGCAGCGCGAGTGCAAAGTGGGTGTGTTTTTACTCACAGACCGGTCTCGAGCTCTTAAACACACCTCTGATCATTGCAGCGCTGCAAGGACCAGTGTGAAGTACGGAGCAAGACACAGAAACAATTTGATTTTGGCACAGACTTCTTCATGACCACCCAGTTAGTAACACTAACTGTACTTTAGGCAGGGATAGATTCATAATATATATTTTCATATCACTTCTTCAGCTCTATTAAATTTGTCATAGCCTACATCAGGGGAGTGAGGGACTATAATATATATATATTACAAATCATAAATGTTTTTAATTTGTATTTATTGTTTTTACTTGTGTTTAGAGTGGGCATACTCTTTGTAATTACAAAAAAGTCATAATTTGTTTTATAGAGATCTTCTATATATAATCATAAATCAAGGGACTGACGAAGGTAAACAAAGGTTGAAAACCACTGCTATTAGGGAACCTTTTTTATATTCATAACTCAAAAATTCATGCTATTTATCAGGAAATATTATTTAGGGTGCAGGAAAAGTATTTTTATACCTTTTGATAGTTACTCTACAAGTCCTTAAATTATTATTATTTAATTGATTAATTAATGAATTAATTTATTTTCTGCCAAAAATGCTATAAATGTTTTTACAAATGTAAAACATTTGTGTATATATATATATATATATATATATATATATATATATACATATATGTGTATATATATATATATATATATACATATATATATATATATATATATACATATACATATATATATATGTATATATGTATATATATATATATATATATACATATTCAAATTTGTATCATTCCGGACTGCTTTATTGTTTAATGACCCATAACGGCATCATCACATATGTCCTTCACAGAGAAGTACATCTCAGAATGAGTCCAGAGAAATGGAAATCATTCTGGGATTTCCTTTTCTGTGAAGAACACATGTGATGCTGCCTAACTTTAACCTGCCTTTTTCATTTTCTGCCATTCACTGATGCAATGGATGCAGGTGTCTTTGAATTGTGTTTAGAATTCCACTTTCAATAAACCTAACAGGCTGTAATATTCACAATGCTCTCTTTGTCCAAAATGATCAAATGTTCAGTTGTGCAGTAAAGCTGCCTTGAAGCAAATGCACATCATTACAGCTGTGAGCTCTGTATCGGAGTGTTTTATTGTATATCACTTTTGTAAAGTATCTAGCGTGTGTGCTACACATTGAGTCTGGAGAGATTGATGTTTTGTCATCCACCTGCTTCTAAGCTGTTAAAACAAGCGCAGCAAAGTCAAACCTACCCAGCTTCAAAATACAAACAAAGAAATCTTAGTGGGCTGTTTACATTTCTGTGGAAGGATATCTGGTCTTGTGTTGACTGAGTTCTAGAGTGGTTGAGAGATCAGTCCCGCACAATGGGTGAGTGTTAAATGCTTATTTTGTTTGCGACAGTGAGGGACAGTTTAAATCGATTTTGGCTCTGGCTGTGGTTTGAAGAGGGTGAGCCTGGCAACCCCACATTAAGCGAGAAAGAGAGAGAGAGAGATTCCTCTCTTCCCTTCACATGCAGATTTTTACTGCCATGCACTTCACAGGGTTACGGACAGTCCTGAATAAAGGATTTTACAAATTCTGTTTTCCAGAATTCGAGAAATGTGGATTACTTCTTTTCTCGCTGCTATTGCCTTATTCCTATGGCATCTGCCTTTATTTTATAGCTATTTTGAACAGAGTGATCTATTGTGCATTGTTTATCTCCAGGCATGGTCATTTCTCTGGAATGCAGTTGGCTGGAACTACATTGTGTGGGTCTTGCACCCTGATTTTTTCCCCCTCTCCCTCTCTCTCTCACAGATTCTTTTGAATCAAGACAAGAGCAGGGGTGGCCGATTTATCGCGCCTCTCTCTCCTTGCCATGCATTTAATCTGAATGAAATTAAGGACCTTTTGTTCTGTTCCGATCTTTTAGACAAGCTTTAATGCCAGTTTACGAATCGTTTTGAGCTTATACAGTTATTACTAACATAGATCAGTGGCATCCAACATATTAGTGTAAGTTTTCTGATATTCTATTTTATTATTAAGTTTTGTTATCATAGTTTTGTGCTATTCATAGATTATTTAGACAATATTTTATATATAATAGCTAATAGTATTATATTATATTAGAAAAGAAAAGAAAGATTTGGGTGTTTACATTCTTTCTCAGCCCTCAACACCTGTGTAGTTCGTACTGAGACAGGGTGAAACACTATGATGTGGACTTTGGCATACATATTAAATGCAGCTTTACCAGAGCTCCCATAGCTGCCCATTATTTGAATGACTGGTGTAATGAGACGGATAAAACCCTGGTGCGGAGCTGACCAGGGAAGCAATGCATGTCAGCTATTTGGCCAGGGTCCTGGACCATCATTGCACTTTCTTTATGGAGCCATTCAGACTGTACATGAGGCACAATATGTCAGTGGAAATTATAGCGTCCCAGCACTCTCTTCTCGTTCCTGTTCATTTACCGTGCGCACAATGATGCAACTGGCCATTAGCCTTTGCATGTCTGTAATGGGACACCCTCCCATGTCTCACCAGCCAAATACCTCAAAGTTACAGGTATACCAAAAAAGGGGCTAAAGGTCCAACCAGATTAGAACACTTTTTATACTTTTGACCTACTATAAAATGTACAAACTACAAAATTAATATTTATCATCCAAAAACACGTTAAAATTAGATGCTACTTGTGTGCATATACACTTTATTTTCTGCAGGAGCTGAGACATTTTGGACCCTTGAAGTCAATAGGAGGGTTTAAAAGAAAATGTACCTTAGATAGTAGAATATACAGTTGTGGTCATAAGTTTACACACCCTTTGCAGGATCCACAAGAAGCTTAGAATTTTAGAAAGAAAAAAGACACACACACACACACACACACACACACATATATATATATATATATATATACGTATGTGTGTGTTTTTCTTTTTCTTTTGAATGACTGGTGTTTTTTTTTTACATATACAGTATATATATATATATATATATATATATATATATATGTAAAAAAAAATACCACTTGTTAGTGGTGCTTGCAAAGCAACACTATTGTAATCTCACATACTTATTATTCTTCTTCTTCCGTACAAAACTTCGGCGCGTAACTCGTCCCGCACCTTTTGGCGTAGACCCATGAATGAGGTGTCAAATCGTGCGGCTCATTGAGGAGAGGTGTGCTATGACTTTTATAAGCGATCGGGGGTACGGTGTTCGCCTCAGGGGCAAAAAATTGGGCAAAAAATCCCATTGACTTAACATTGCGCCGAACTTTGACGAGTCATAGCTCAGAGCGAGGATTTCGCAGAGACGTGTGATTTAAAACATTTGAAGAGGCTGACAGGCTCTGTGAGAACATACCTCACAATGGGGTAAAAGTTGCACCCCTGGTGGGCAGGAGCTGCCCAAAGTTGCCCCAATGTTAAGTCTATGGTGTAGGACGGCCCATGAAATTTCATTTTGTATTGAACATAACTCTGGATCACAGTGTCTTAGAGACAAGGGGGTGGGCTCATTTTACTCAGACGACCAATCAGTCTCTCAGGATCATTGTGAAGCTATCAATCCACGCCCTAGCAACCATTTAGAGCACCTTAGCAACAAGTCCCATAGACTTCCATTGAAAGAGATCAAAGGGATATCTCCGGACTGAATTATCATAGAAACACGAGGATGGTCTTGTTTGACTTGGGGCAGTAAAACAGCCAATCATGAATCCCCTCAACACTTCCTAGCCCCTCCCTAGCAACCATTTTCGAGCACCTTAGCAACCAAAATCCAAAGAGAGATATCTTCCATTCTGAATGTCACAGAGGCATGGGAGTTGGTTTATATCATTCATACTGACAAGCAGCCTTTGGAGATTCATCATTGGCAGCTGCCAAGCCACTCCCTAGCAACAATTTAGAGCACCCTAGCAACCACATTTATTGATTTCAATTACAGTAAGATATCTTCAGATCAGAATGTCCTAGAGACATGATAGTTGCTTTGTTTTAATTGGGTGAGTAATCAGCCTTCAGCTTTCATCATGTGAACTACTTAGCCACGCCCTAGCAACCATTTAATGCACCCTAGCAACAAAACACCATTGACATCCATTCAAAATCACTAAGATGTGTATCTTAGGATCAGAATGTCGTAGAGACTTCCGGGTTGACTTATTTCACTCAGGATGGAAAGTAGACTTGATAAATATCACCCTGGTAACTGCCTAGCAACCAGATGGGTTTACCATAGCAACCAAGTAACAAATCTCATATCTTTGGACTACAAAATCGTAGAGACTTCCGAGTTGACTTATTTCACTCAAGATGGCAAGGAGCATTGTTGGATGTTACTTTTGTAACTGCCTAGCAACCAAATGGGGTTACCCTAGCAACCAAGAAACAAATCACATATCTCTGCACAAGAAAATCACAGACACTTCCGGGTTGACTTATTTCACTCAGGATGGCAAGGAGCATTGTTGGCTGTCACCTTGGTAACTGCCTAGCAACCAGATGGGGTTACCCTAGCAACCAAGAAACAAATCACATATCTCTGCACCAGAAAATCACAGAGACTTCCGGGTTGACTTATTTCACTCAGGATGGCAAGGAGCATTGTTGGCTGTCACCTTGGTAACTGCCTTGCAACCAGATGGGGTTACCCTAGCAACCAAGAAACAAATCACATATCTCTGCACAAGAAAATCACAGAGACTTCCGGGTTGACTTATTTCACTCAGGATGGCAAGGAGCATTGTTGGCTGTCACCTTGGTAACTGCCTTGCAACCAGATGGGGTTACCCTAGCAACCAAGAAACAAATCACATATCTCTGCACAAGAAAATCACAGAGACTTCCGGGTTGACTTATTTCACTCAGGATGGCAAGGAGCATTGTTGGCTGTCACCTTGGTAACTGCCTAGCAACCAGATGGGGTTACCCTAGCAACCAATTAACAAATCACATATCTCTTTACTAGAAAAAAGTAGAGACTTCTGGGTTGACTTATTTCACTCAGGAAGGCAAGGAGCCATGTTAAGTGTCACCTTGGTAACTGCCTAGCAACCAGATGGGGTTACCCTAGCAACCAAGAAACAAATCACATATCTCTGCACAAGAAAATAAGAGACTTCCGGGTTGACTTATTTCACTCAGGATGGCAAGGAGCATTGTTGGCTGTCACCTTGGTAACTGCCTAGCAACCAGATGGGGTTACCCTAGCAACCAAGAAACAAATCAAATATCTCTGAACCAGAAAATTGTACAGATTCCGGGTTGACTTATTTCACTCAGGATGGCAAGGAGCATTGTTGGCTGTCACCTTGGTAACTGCCTAGCAACCAGATGGGGTTACCCTAGCAACCAAGAAACAAATCACATATCTCTGCACAAGAAAATCATAGAGACTTCCGGGTTGACTTATTTCACTCAGGATGGCAAGGAGCATTGTTGGCTGTCACCTTGGTAACTGCCTAGCAACCAGATGGGGTTACCCTAGCAACCAAGTAACAAATCACATATCTCTGAACCAGAAAATTGTAGAGACTTCCGGGTTGACTTATTTTACTCAGGATGGCAAGTAGCATTGGTGGCTGTCACCTTAGTAACTGCATATCAACCAGATGGGTTTCCCTAGCAACCATGGAACAACACCAATATCTATTACACTAAGGTGACAGCCACCAACGCTACTTGCCATCCTGAGTAAAATAAGTCAACCCGGAAGTCTCTACGATTTTCTAGTACAGAGATATGTGATTTGTTACTTGGTTGCTAGGGTAACCCCATCTGGTTGCTAGGCAGTTACCAAGGGGCAAGCCAACAATGCTCCTTGTCATCCTAAATGAAATAAGTCAACACAGAATCACTACAATTTTCTGGTTCAGAGATATATGATTTGTTACTTGGTTGCTAGGGTAACCCCATCTGGTTGCTAGGCAGTTACCAAGGTGACAGCCAACAATTCTCCTTGCCATCCTGGGTGAAATAAGTCAACCTGGAAGTCTCTGTGATTTTCTTGTGCAGAGATATGTGATTTGTTTCTTGGTTGTTAGGGTAACCCCATCTGGTTGCTAGGCAGTTACCAAGGTGACAGGCAACAATGCTCCTTGACATCTTGAGTGAAATAAGTCAACCCGGAAGTCTCTGTTATTTTCTTGTGCAGAGATATGTGATTTGTTTCTTGGTTGCTAGGGTAACCCCATCTGGTTGCTAGGCAGTTACCAGGGTGATATTTATCAAGTCTACTTTCCATCCTGAGTGAAATAAGTCAACCCGGAAGTCTCTGTTATTTTCTTGTGCAGAGATATGTGATTTGTTTCTTGGTTGCTAGGGTAACCTCATCTGGTTGCTAGGCAGTTACCAGGGTGATATTTATCAAGTCTACTTGCCATCCTGAGTGAAATAAGTCAATCCGGAAGTCTCTGTGATTTTCTTGTGCAGAGATATGTGATTTGTTTCTTGGTTGCTAGGGTAACCCCATCTGGTTGCTAGGCAGTTACCAAGGTGACAGGCAACAATGCTCCTTGCCACCCTGAGTGAAATAAGTCATCCCGGAAGTCTCTACGATTTTCTGGTGCAGAAATATGTTATTTGTTACTTGGTTGCTAGGGTAACCCATCTGGTTGCTAGGCAGTTACCAAGGTGACACTTAACATGGCTCCTTGCCTTCCTGAGTGAAATAAGTAAACCCAGAAGTCTCTACTTTTTTCTAGTAAAGAGATATGTGATTTGTTAATTGGTTGCTAGGGTAACCCCATCTGGTTGCTAGGCAGTTACCAGGGTGACAGCCAACAATGCTCCTTGCCATCCTGAGTGAAATAAGTCAACCCGGAAGTCTCTTATTTTCTTGTGCAGAGATATGTGATTTGTTTCTTGGTTGCTAGGGTAACCCCATCTGGTTGCTAGGCAGTTACCAAGGTGACACTTAACATGGCTCCTTGCCTTCCTGAGTGAAATAAGTCAACCTAGAAGTCTCTACTTTTTCTAGTAAAGAGATATGTGATTTGTTAATTGGTTGCTAGGGTAACCCCATCTGGTTGCTAGGCAGTTACCAAGGTGACAGCCAACAATGCTCCTTGCCATCCTGAGTGAAATAAGTCAACCCGGAAGTCTCTTATTTTCTTGTGCAGAGATATGTGATTTGTTTCTTGGTTGCTAGGGTAACCCCATCTGGTTGCTAGGCAGTTACCAAGGTGACACTTAACATGGCTCCTTGCCTTCCTGAGTGAAATAAGTCAACCCAGAAGTCTCTACTTTTTTCTAGTAAAGAGATATGTGATTTGTTAATTGGTTGCTAGGGTAACCCCATCTGGTTGCTAGGCAGTTACCAGGGTGACAGCCAACAATGCTCCTTGCCATCCTGAGTGAAATAAGTCAACCCGGAAGTCTCTTATTTTCTTGTGCAGAGATATGTGATTTGTTTCTTGGTTGCTAGGGTAACCCCATCTGGTTGCTAGGCAGTTACCAAGGTGACACTTAACATGGCTCCTTGCCTTCCTGAGTGAAATAAGTCAACCTAGAAGTCTCTACTTTTTCTAGTAAAGAGATATGTGATTTGTTAATTGGTTGCTAGGGTAACCCCATCTGGTTGCTAGGCAGTTACCAAGGTGACAGCCAACAATGCTCCTTGCCATCCTGAGTGAAATAAGTCAACCCGGAAGTCTCTTATTTTCTTGTGCAGAGATATGTGATTTGTTTCTTGGTTGCTAGGGTAACCCCATCTGGTTGCTAGGCAGTTACCAAGGTGACACTTAACATGGCTCCTTGCCTTCCTGAGTGAAATAAGTCAACCCAGAAGTCTCTACTTTTTCTAGTAAAGAGATATGTGATTTGTTAATTGGTTGCTAGGGTAACCCCATCTGGTTGCTAGGCAGTTACCAAGGTGACAGCCAACAATGCTCCTTGCCATCCTGAGTGAAATAAGTCAACCCGGAAGTCTCTTATTTTCTTGTGCAGAGATATGTGATTTGATTCTTGGTTGCTAGGGTAACCCCATCTGGTTGCTAGGCAGTTACCAAGGTGACAGCCAACAATGCTCCTTGCCATCCTGAGTGAAATAAGTCAACCCGGAAGTCTCTGTGATTTTCTTGTGCAGAGATATGTGATTTGTTTCTTGGTTGCTAGGGTAACCCCATCTGGTTGCAAGGCAGTTACCAAGGTGACAGCCAACAATGCTCCTTGCCATCCTGAGTGAAATAAGTCAACCCGGAAGTCTCTGTGATTTTCTTGTGCAGAGATATGTGATTTGTTTCTTGGTTGCTAGGGTAACCCCATCTGGTTGCTAGGCAGTTACCAAGGTGACAGCCAACAATGCTCCTTGCCATCCTGAGTGAAATAAGTCAACCCGGAAGTGTCTGTGATTTTCTTGTGCAGAGATATGTGATTTGTTTCTTGGTTGCTAGGGTAACCCCATTTGGTTGCTAGGCAGTTACCAAAGTAACATCCAACAATGCTCCTTGCCATCTTGAGTGAAATATGTCAACTCGGAAGTCTCTACGATTTTGTATTCCAAAGATATGAGATTTGTTACTTGGTTGCTATGGTAAACCCATCTGGTTGCTAGGCAGTTACCAGGGTGATATTTATCAAGTCTACTTTCCATCCTGAGTGAAATAAGTCAACCCGGAAGTCTCTACGACATTCTGATCCTAAGATACACATCTTAGTGATTTTGAATGGATGTCAATGGTGTTTTGTTGCTAGGGTGCATTAAATGGTTGCTAGGGCATGGCTAAGTAGTTCACATGATGAAAGCTGAAGACTGATTACTCACCCAATTAAAACAAAGCAACTATCATGTCTCTAGGACATTCTGATCTGAAGATATCTTACTGTAATTGAAATCAATAAATGTGGTTGCTAGGGTGCTCTAAATTGTTGCTAGGGAGTGGCTTGGCAGCTGCCAATGATGAATCTCCAAAGGCTGCTTGTCAGTATGAATGATATAAACCAACTCCCATGCCTCTGTGACATTCAGAATGGAAGATATCTCTCTTTGGATTTTGGTTGCTAAGGTGCTCGAAAATGGTTGCTAGGGAGGGGCTAGGAAGTGTTGAGGGGATTCATGATTGGCTGTTTTACTGCCCCAAGTCAAACAAGACCACCCTCGCGTTTCTATGATAATTCAGTCCGGAGATATCCCTTTGATCTCTTTCAATGGAAGTCTATGGGACTTGTTGCTAAGGTGCTCTAAATGGTTGCTAGGGCGTGGATTGATAGCTTCACAATGATCCTGAGAGACTGATTGGTCGTCTGAGTAAAATGAGCCCGCCCCCTTGTCTCTAAGACACTGTGATCCAGAGTTATGTTCAATACAAAATGAAATTTCATGGGCCGTCCTACACCATAGACTTAACATTGGGGCAACTTTGGGCAGCTCCTGCCCCCCAGGGGTGCAACTTTTACCCCATTGTGAGGTATGTTCTCACAGAGCCTGTCAGCCTCTTCAAATGTTTTAAATCACACGTCTCTGCGAAATCCTCGCTCTGAGCTATGACTCGTCAAAGTTTGGCGCAATGTTAAGTCAATGGGATTTTTTGCCCAATTTTTTGCCCGAGGCGAACACCGTACCCCCGATCGCTTATAAAAGTCATAGCACACCTCTCCTCAATGAGCCGCACGATTTGACACCTCATTCATGGGTCTACGCCAAAAGGTGCGGGACGAGTTACGCGCCGAAGTTTTGTACGGAAGAAGAAGAATAATAAGTATGTGAGATTACAATAGTGTTGCTTTGCAAGCACCACTAATAATAAGTATGAGCAATAACAATAGTGATGCCTTGCCTTTGGCAAGCACCACTAATGACCCTGTTTAAAAGTCAACACACCCTTAGCTATTAAGTTTATGTGTTGCCTCTGAGCACATTGGATCAGTAAGTATCTGAATTTTGTAATAGTTGTTTTTGAGTCCCTCAGTTGTCTTGAGATCCAAGCTGATCTCCAAATAATTTAGCCACTGTAGGGGAGAACTCATAAGTGCAGAACTTGCATGAAAACCAAAGAAATTACAGATAATGTGCAAGTTAAACCAAGAATTCAAGCACAACCAGTAGAAAAGACTGCAAACAGTCAACGATGCTCAAGGAGGACACAATATTAAGAACCAAGGGTGTGTGTTTTAACTTTTGAACAGGATAATTTAAATATGTATATATATATATATATATATATATATATATATATATATATATATATATATATATATATATATATGGTAGTGGGAATATGTGCATTTATGATCAGAACTGTATTCATGCCACTGTGGTTTGAATATAGGAAGACTTAACTGAATGCACCTTATCTAATTAGGCTTAGCTGTCAGCACACAGGCATCCACTGCAGTGTGTGTAAATGTACACTACGGCTAATTTGCTGTATCACGCTCTGGACCAAACCCGTTTCTTGCGGAGGTGAGGCAGGCAGTGTGAAGACTTAGCCTGGATTACAGGACTTCAGAGATAGCTCTGAATCCAGCCTCCTGTCTGACATGAATTGATCGGATTAGAATGGGTGGATTCCATTCTTGAGGGGAAACCAAGTACGTTGTATATAATTTACTTTTCCCCCCTCTGTGTCTTGTGGGTTGGCAGTGCTAGCAAAAGGGAATACTTTTGGTGGGTAAATATCAGAAAGCGGATCAATATTGGCTGTGTTGTGTTGCAACGGCAGCCCGGGTACATTGTGCAGAGGAAGCATCTCTGTGCTGTGATGCTCAAACTACACTTCCAGTGAGGTCTGAACGGCTCGGTCACAGATCTTGTTTCAGATGGTTTTGGTTGTTGGCCTCCTTTGTGCTCTTTTTCATCGACCCCCTTTTGGTAAATCCTTGTGTCAAAAGTGAAACTCTTACTTATAGCCTCAAATTGGGCACATCCGGTAACCTTTGAAGTGTGTGTGGAGATCACAGTCATCTGAGAAGGGCTCAGTAAATGTTAGGTCACTTCAGAAAAAAGACAGAAAGAAGATATTTTTGCTGTTACGGCAGCCTCTGCTCTATACCTGAATGATGGTTTTAGCGGTTGTGATCATTATATAAATTTAATTAAATTACGTTCTAAGTATTTTTTCCCCAATATGTGTCCACTGGAAGGGAATATCAACTTTATTAAATATATATTTTTTATTAATAAGCATATCAATCAGGGTTGGTGATGAAAGGCTTCACAATGCAGCCAGCCACCAAGGCCACTTTTTGCAATTATATCTTGAAGAGTTTGTGATCTTTATAAAGTTTAAAGGGATACATCACACAAAAATTAAGCATTGACTCACCCTTATTCCAGACCCGACTTTCTTCCTTGATACGCAAAAAGAGATGTTAGGCAGTATTTTGGTCTCTGTCACTATTAACTTTCATAGCATTTCTTTTTCTCTGTTGATACAATAAGATTGAACTGTGTCACATAGTTGACTGAGGCTAACATTCTGTCTAACATCTCCTTTTGTGTTCCATAGAAGAAAGTCAGCCATTCTGGCTAAGAAGAACATGAACATTTTTATTTTTACCTATATATTTTAAAGAATTCACCATTACATTTCACTTATATACTGTATTTGTTGATATTAGGCAGTAATGTACAGACATAGGTAAATCTCTATATTTAGATATTTTAAGTTTAAATATGCAATATGTAGTAAAAAGCATCATGTTTTGTGTAGCTGCCCTATATTTCATAGGGTATGTATATAAAATTGCTTTGCAATTGTGCATATATCTAAAATATGTATATGTATATACATTTTATATATAATATCGATTTAATGAGCCCATTTCATCTTCAATGTTGTGTCATTAGACCAGAGTCTTTGTGAAAAATTGCTATTCTCCACATAACCATGTGTAGAAAACGGAGCACTTCTACCATTTTGGCAAAGAACTGGGTTGCGCTGAATGGATACACTTTTTGATTATTAAAGCCAAGTGTCTGTGCCTAGGCATAATGCATTCAACATTGATCTCTCTTCAACCTTTTATTGCCGTTTCTCCTGTGACTCTCACATTTGAAAGATATATTCACATGAATAAAGATTTAAAAAATTGACACAGGGATAAAAAAGATCTTGGAGTACGCAGATCACATTCACAGGTACTAACAGGAGAGAAGTCAAAAAAGTATTTAGAGTGCCTTGATGGCCCACAAATTTTGAAACTACAACATGCAAGTGATACTTAGGGCTACAAACACTGGCCAATTTTAAATTAGATTTACATATGTTCTACCAAAGTTTCTGCAATGGTGGAAATCACAGTGTGACACCAACATATAATTGATATTTCGTTCCTTGTTTAGAATGAATACATTTTTGACAAACAGATCACCTTAACAAAATATCTAACATTTGTTTTTGTTTTTTTATGTTTAATTATATTTTTTTATTCAATGATATTGGAACACTGGAGCAGTTCTCCTGGCTTGTCTTTGACAGCTGAGTTTGATTTAGAGGACAGCGTAGAAATAGTGCCTTGATGTGTTTAAAGGGCCAAGAGCATATCATGGAGTCTTTATATGAGTTCAAATGAACCCAAAACCTTAGCATGTAATGATTGTTGCACACTGGGCCCACAAGCTGTGCTGTAAGCTAACCAATCAATTTCCCATCAATAGCTTTTTATTAAAATTGTGTGCAAGCAAATCAAAATCTATATTGTTTTTACTGAAGAAAAGAGTGTGAAATATTCAATTTATATGTTAGTCAGATGAACAGAGTGAAATATCGGTTTCTATGCATGATAGAATTAGCACTCGTTGCCTATAGTTATTGTTATTAGAATATCTTGACAAAATTGATTTTCCTAAGCGATGCATTTGTGATTAACTTATTTTCACTCATTTCAGCTGAGCTGAATTAACTATCTTATTACCCCTGTATAAAGATGAGATTAATAACACAAGTACTCATACTTATTTGATGACTGATATGCTGCATGGGCCGTATTGGGGGATAGAGTGCGTGTGTGGATACGCAAGGCAGGGTTGCTTATCGCTGTGCACTGATCATTTATTCACCACCATATATTGGGCAGTACTGGCCATTTAAATGAGTCTATTTTAACAGCTTGAAATATGAGCCGACAAAAGTCTCGGTAGTGCATCTGTCACCACAAAAGTCTGTTTTTTTCCCCCTCACACCTCCTTTCCACTCAGTATTGTTTTGATTTCAAATCAGATCAGTAATTCTCCCCTCTGTGATAGACCATTAGACATACAATGGAATTTGATGAGCATCTTTATTTAGATCAACCATTCTGCAATTACTGAATAAACTACCCACCTCTTCACTTCCCCGAGCTCATAGATGAACGAGGGAGGAAAAAATAAAAAGAGAAAGCAAAACAGATAGGTGTGGAGGCTGAAAAGGATATTCAGTGAAAGTTCCCATTGCTGGGTTTGTTTCTTATCTTTTGCAGACAAGTAGGAAATCAAAGACTGGAATGCTGGGAGAGCACTGGGGAAACTGATGGAGGGGTGAGTTCTGGAATGGAGGAGACAGATATGTCCTGTGTCTGATGGAGTGACCTGCACATCTGAGGAGGAGAGGATGAGAGAGTGAAGGCAGAGAGAGTGAGTATGAAATGAAACGGTAGCAACCAAAAGACAGAAGGGAATGTGGAAGTAATAATGTTTGTTTGATAAATTTTCATCATAAGACCATTCCAAGATAGATTGGCCTTGGAAGACACATGCAGGGCTTTATATACTGTAGGCATTTACTGTATATACTTCATATACTGTAGGCATCTGGGTCACTTGGACATGTTTGGTGATATGTTGCTATACATGTTATACTTATATGTGTTTAGTTGCTCTCAGTTTCTCCTGGTTTCATAAACAGTGAGATTTATCTAATACTCAAATATTGTACCATAAAGGGCCAACCACAAGGTCAAATGTATTTTTAAATGTATATACTATATATGTGTGTGTGTGTGTGTGTGTGTGTGTGTGTGTACAGTATCTACTGTATGTACACTTTATATGTGTACAGTATAAATGTATACTTTATATATACCTTGTATACCTATATATGTTTATATAAAAGGTGTATCATAATATAGTGACACTATCCTTTAATAATAAATAAATAAAAAAACGTCTGCCCGCTCTCACAAATGAAAAATTGTAAATCATTTTTTAATAATTTTTATTTGCAGAAAATAATCTGCAGTGTCTCAAGCCATCCAAAAGAGGGCAACATGATTTCAGAATTCCTCCACTTACTAGGGCAGCATAGTGGCTAGAGGGTTAAACGTGTAAGTAACAATAATTTACATTTGCGATTGGAATCGCTTTCCTACTCTGTCAGTCTGCAGTTCAAAGCAGTTGAACACTCTGGGCAACAAAAGAGGATGTTGTCACATCTGTGATATTTCAGTCTGAAAAGAAGTTCCTCACCATCAGAATGTCATCATGAAAGGACCTCGCCACCGTGATGACTGAATGAAAACAAAAGAATAATTACATTAACCTATCATTGCTGAAACAACGTGCTGTCAAGAGATAGCCAGAGATCATAAGGTTCATTATATTTAGGCTATTCCAGTGTTTCAGTGTGATGTGATTTAATGAGATTATTTTGTTCTTCTATTTAGTCAGCGTAAGAAAAATGTCGATTTTGCACTTCTCAGATACAGTGGTGATATTACATTCCTGATTGCATATTATCACTCACAAGCTTTTCAATATTACTGCACATGTGCTCTGCATCAATCAAAAGGAAAATTATGAAGGCAATTCTGTTCTTTTTCTTAATGCTTATAAACCTGTAAATTGCTCTGATTATTTTCATGGAATATCAGTGATTCATAGATCTGTAGCAAAATCTTCTTTTCTTTGTTTTAGCGTGTGTTTCTAGAATCTAGACACATATGCACATATAACAAACATGTAAATTCATACATATGTATGCATGTGTACATACTTGCTTCACTGTTTTGTGAGAGAGAGAAAAGGATGCATTTTGGCATTTTTGTATTGGTGTTCATGCAAGCGTGTATGCAGATTTGTTTTTAGATGTGTTTACTCCAAGCCATCCGCATCTCACCTTCAAAAACAGCCTTCTGTTCATTTTAACTGCCTAGTTCGGGATGGACTGCTGGCTTTGTTAGTTAGCTGAGGCCACTGAAGGAAAGTACAGAAGGGTCAGCTGCACTTCAGTCTCTGGCCAGCAGAGGGAGAATACACACACATATATATTTTATATATATAATTGTTTTTTCAAACTATGGAATAACATAAATTTAACTATGGGAATTATGTAGTGACTAAACAAAATCCAAAATAAATCAAAACTGTGTTATATTTTAGCATCTTCAAAGTATTCACCCATTGCCTAGAATTTGCAGACATGAATTCTTGACATTTTCTCAACCAACTTCTTGAGGTATCACCCTGGGAAGCTTTTTAAACAGTATTGAAGTAGTTCCCGTCTATGTTGGGCACTTATTGGCTGCTTTTCTTTATTATTTGGTACAAGTCATCAATTTTAAAAGCTTTTTTTTTTTTTTTTGTAATAATTTTTTTGTTTTATAACTAAATAAATTAATATGGTGGCACAATTATAGTTTTGTCTCCAAAACTAATTTCAAACATTTAAGCATATGCCTCCAGATCAAAAGATTTTTAAGATCATGAGAAATATTTCAATCAAGTGTCTCAAAACTTTTGACCAGTAGTTTATATTTTCTATTAAATTTGCTCTCCATTCAGTGCCTCTGCTTTCAATCTCTTATCACTATTGATATAATTTCTATAACAATAATGCACTTGTAGAACAATTCAATTATTCTGGACATGCTGTACAATTAGGTTTTCCTGTTACAGAATTTAACAGTAAATTACTTGCATATTTCCCAGTCATTTGCAAGTATGCAAGGCCCATATCTCTCCGAATAGGCCTGTAGAGAAATCGTACAGCTGTCTGTCTTTGTATTTTCGTCTGATATCAGAGGCTTGACATTAACGAAATAAAGACCAGATAAAACTCTTAAAAAAGGTGACCTATGTGAGCTATGTTTTAACTTACTGTGCGGGTGCAGTTCTCAAGATCATTCTGATTATGAAACATTAGTTTTATCAATATCATTGCTGCCCTTTGCGTGTGCAGTCGTGCTTGAGAGATGCAAATGTCTTGCAGAATGTCACATTAAACAGGAGTGTACAAACACTCTGTCTGCTTAAAAAGCCAAGTAAAAATGCATTCTTTTGTGCAGTCCTGCGATAGATAAATAAAAACAGAACTTCTGTTTCTTCTCTGCCTTTTTGGTTGTTACTGGGGTAAAGTTGAAATGTTTGATGTTGTGATTTGCTGATGTCTGCATTTTGTATTTTAAATCAACAACAAAGACTTCTTTGTATTAAGCTTATTGATCACTGCATGCTTTTATCTGATATGCAAACCGTTAATGATTTCAATTTAATTTTAGGTAGTAGAATATTTATATGGCTGTAAACACATGTACATTTTTATTGTTGCAGTAGAAATGTAATAGGGGTTACTTAATAATCTTTTTTAATCTTTTTATAGTTGTATAACACTTGTTCTCTTAAAAAATGCTAGGCAGCTATTAGCACATTCACACAAAACAATCTGTGAGCTTTGTTTTCTGGATCATTCTACGGCAGTACTCCTTGTTTCTAATTGCTGCTTGATATTTTAGTCTTTTGAACCAAATCAAATCAATTCTTGCCTCCAGCCTATTTCGCTTGGTGTTAGACTGTGGCACAGATGTGCATCGTGTTCCCAGTCTGCCAGTGTAGACTCTCTTCTCAGAGTCATAACTGACATGACACCTTCTCCTCAGTGCAGATCCTGGGATGTGTCTAATCGGCACTGGCAGAACACTCTCTGCTTAATTTTAGCTATAATGGCTGTGAGGGGTGAAATGATACTTTAAAGAGGATAGAGAGAGCGAAGGGGAGTGAGAAGGGGAGAGAGAGACAGTGAGGGAAAAAAAGGTGATTAGTTGTTCTTGAGAATCTTGGCTGTGGAGGCAGGAACACTAATCCTTGCTTTGGTTGGAACCATTTTGCGCAATAGGTCCCTGATTCCGCCCCCTCTAAATTTTAAGACCCGTGTCAAGCTCAAGCTCCTCTACTGCGCCTCGCTGCTCTCATTTCCTATGCCTTCTGGCGAAGCCTGCTATTATAAGAAATCATTTTTCTTCTCGCTTTTATTTAATTCTTTCCTACTTGTTTGATTTTATGCCCTGCTTAGGAAGGCGGCCAGATGAGTGGCAGCGATCCAGAGGGTTCCACCACTCACTCACATTCTCACGCCCAGAATCCTTTGCTGTGGAGCAGCCCAGCTGCCTTTCTGGCTACCTGAGCCTGAACAACCCCCCTACCCCCAACAACATCACAGATACACATGCACAGGTTCTAGTAATCTATAATGATCTATATAGGCCAGAGCTCAAGGCCTCACTGTTCATATGCGGTTACATTGTCTTATTGGTGAAATAGGCTTAACATGCTCTCTGATCCACATCACATTATGTGTTTTTATTGATAGGTGTATCCTCATCAAAGTGGAGCTTTAGGCTTTTTTTTTGGGGGGGGGGGGGGGGGGGGGGGGCTGCATTTGCTTTGAATGCACACATATTTTATGTCTCAGAAATCATTTTGTATTTTGGCTCAGAATAACTGTATCGCCTGATTCAAAAGTAAACCATTTGTGTCTATTTAGTGGTCTTTTTGCTGTGATAAATTTTGTTGTATTTATGAATCACTGAATGTCTACAAAATATGTTTGAAATTCTTCTGGTATGGATGCATCTTCTTGCTGGGAATAGTAACTTTAAATGAGTTTGTCACACACAAATTAAAACCTGTAATTTGCTGGAAAAGAAAGAATTGTGAACTTGCATCAGTTCTTTAGGAATGTGAAGCTGTCATCTTGGCTAATTCAGCTGTCACAGCAACACTTGAACTTTCACATGCAGAGTTTACTTGCTGATTGGCAAAACTGGAATATGTTAGAATAGAAGGATCACAGCAAATATTGAATCAGCTGCTGTTGAAATCATTTGTAAAGCAGGAGTTTTATTTTGGTTTTATGCCCCTTTTTTCCTCCTCACCTCAGCAGTCAGTAAATTAAATTTCCCTGACCTTCGATTACCCAGAGCAGCATGGCTAAAATTCTGCATTTTACTATCGCTATTGAAACAGGATAATGAGGGCTCAGGGAATCTACTTATTGATTTTTATAGGCTAAAACTAATAATTAATATGGAATAAACTACAACCTGGTCCTTGGGTGAGTGGTTCTTGAAATTAATGTGCATTTTAAGTGCCATTTTAGTTGCCCTCTTAGAATGAACTGGTGTGCTGGTTGACTGATTGGTTTGTGTTAAGGTGGTAGAGCGCATATCTGTTATCCAGTATTCATCCATCAAAATAATCAGAATTATATAGAACTTTAATAAAACACTATTGGGGGATTTAAAAATTCATTATTTTCTTCAAAGTTAAATAACAATTGTATTTGAGCCTCTCTGATGGGACTTAATGAGAACATTTTTAATTGCTGTTTCCTTATCATTGCAAAGTTCTACTTTTAAGGTTTACACTTCCAAAAAGTATATGCGTGGGTTTCCACAAGAGTATGGATGAAAACCTTTTCAGGCCCGATGTCACTTGATGCCAGGAAACTTTGTCTGACACACTAAAGCACATAGGAGTTGACCAGGAGAGAGAACAGTGTCCGCTGAAAAATATTGATATATATTTTAATAAATGTACTGATGATGACACCTAAAATGCTACTTCCACAATACAGTTTGATAGTGCATTTGTACTAATAACCCCTAAGTGTGGAGATGAAATTGTGGGTGCTCCACTGTAGCCGTGATTAATGTGGCTGAAGTAATTAAATTCCATTAGGCCCTGGGATCACTTGCCAGTGGAAGCGGGTGGCAGGCCATGATGTGACAGCCATCCAGCCATACAGAATCAGAGACTAATGCTTTTTAAAGCAGCACTCCCAATCCCAGCCAAGGATACAGTAGCGAAGGACATCTGCTTTGCGTTGATGGCCGAAGGTATTGATGCATTGAATCATTAAGGGGGAGGTGGGGGACAGTGGAGCAGTAAGTGGATGGTGCCAGCGTAAAGCTGTGTTATTGGTGTTGACAGGAGAGATGCGCCAGAAGAAATGCATCCACCATGCCTGTGTTGGCTACACGGTGTAATATTCGGGTGTCGAAGGCAGCAGAAGCCTGGATGCTGGCTGTAGCATTGCACGGCTCTTTGTGAGTAGCTTTGCTCTGTGTGCAGCTCTGTTGTTTTTCTATGCTGTTTTTTCTGTCCTCCCAATCGACGGGTATAAAACCTTCCCGACGTCCACTGCTATTTTGTAGCAGATTCCTAAAGACTGGCATCATTGCAGGCAGAGAGAGGCCTGCGCCCTTTGCAAATGGCTACAGTAAATAGCCCACATGGGAGGCAACGGGTCACCATGGATGCCGATATGTCCAGGTGCCACAACATAAGCATTTCATTAAATATTGAAGTGACTGCTTTCAGTTACAGAGGCGAGGGTGGAGAAATTTTTCTTGGCTACATTCCAAAAGTGATTAAATGTATGTGAGATGAGAACTGTCTCTCTCGCCTCACCTCTTTTCTCTGTTTTTCTGTCTTCTTTCTCTAATCACTTTCTGGTTTTACTTGACCTTTCTTCTGCTAATTAGTTGCCTTCTTGAAATGCATTGTGGGTAATCTATCTTGGGCGATCCAGCTTCCCCCTTCTCACTCCAGTAATCACTCTAAATGTATGAATGATTTATTCATAAGAGCCATTTCTCACAATCTTAAAATACACAAACCATAAAATACAACCCAATAATTACCTCATGCCTGCAGACTGGACCTGGCTCGTTCCTGTGTTGTTGTGTAATTGTGGCGACATTGAAGGAGAGAGAGAGTTATCTTGGATGTGCACAAGCAAAAGTGGGCAGGAGCTTGCAGCTGTCTCTGGAATGCAATTGCACAGAGGAGCAGAGTAATGCAAGGTGTTGAGATGTGCATACGCGCCCATGCTGTGTTAAATGCTACGTGTGCAGCCATCTGAATGCAACTAGATTTTCAGGGGCTGAGGAAAGAGCCGCAGCCAAGCATGTCCTTGTTACACACACGTGAAAATTACAAAATGCAGTAAGTACACTATTTGCCAAATTGAGTTCTGTGATGGACAGGTTTGATTCAACTATGATTAGATCTAAAGAAAACCATTTGAAAATTACAAAACTACTAAATCTACACTAAAACCAATTAATTTGTGTAATCATTTTCTAGTCATTTTTTTCAGTTGTAGTGTTGCTTCAATTTCGGGCAGTTTCATGTCATAGTGGTTTCTTTTTTTTTTCATTAAAGCAAACTTTAGAATAATTATTTTAATATAATTATCCATTTTAAACATGAATTAACAGCTGTAGTTAACATGAACTTACAATGAACAATACTTATTAGGCATTTATTAATCTTAGGTAATGTTAATTTCAGTATACATTTTTTAATATCTAAATTCTGTTAAAAATATATTGTTAAATGTTTGTTCATGGTACCTAATGTATTAACTAATGCTACCAAATGTAACCTTATTGTAAAGTTTTTTTTTTTTTTTTTTTTTTTTTTTTTTTTAACCAAGCCTTCATCTTTTACTTTTGGTACTTTCTAAAAAATATACATGTTTTAGCCCCAGATTTTCAATATTAAAGTATGAAAATTCATTATAAAATACAAGTTTTTGATTGTTTAAATCTAATTAAAATCTACAAAGAGTGAGATATACATAAACCATTTCAACATTTATTTTGTAAAAAAGATGATTTCAATGATTTTCAAAAAGCATTTCAAAGCATGCTTGAGATAAAATCTCAGTTTCTAATCAAGCTGTGACTGTACTGCCAAAAATGTGAAACAAAACAAAGCAAAACAAAACAAAACAAAGGGTCTGCAATTATATTTAAAAAACAATTAATATGTAATTTCAACCACTTTTATTTCCACCATGGAATTCTATTAATCACAATGCAAAATTTGTGATGTGGTGGAAATTACACTGTGCTTGGAATTTCAATGACTTTCTGAAATAAATAAACAAACAAATAAATACATAACAGAAAGTCAATAAATTACAACAAAAGGGGTCCTGTAGTTCAACTGGTAAAGCATGGTGCTAGCAACGCCAAGCCCAAGTGTTCGATTCCCAAGGAACTCACAAACATTGTTAACCTCAAATGCACAAAGTTGAAGAAACATCCAGTTGCTGTGTTTTGCAATTGTATGGCTGTTTGGTTCAAATTAATCAATCGAAAACAGTAAAGTTTTAATGGCATGTTATTTTTCACACTCACAAAAAGAGAGGGCGTATGTGCACGTGTGTCAGAATGGATTGTGTGTTTGATATGTGCACCCAGTGTAAGTTGGTACAGCAGATGCGCAGAGCTTGGGCCCACGGCAGCTGCCAGCTCCTGGGATCCAGTGTTGACAAGTGTGTTCAGGTGCACAGCACATCACTCCCCATTACACACATAACAGAGTAAGTCACTTACACAGAACCAGAGCCGGGGAACAAACTATAAGCCTGTGTGTGTGTGTTTGTGTGTGTGTGTGTGTGTGTGTGTGTGTGTGTGTGTGTGTGTGAGAGAGAGCACATGTGCACGTGTGTGTAAGAGAGAGAGAGAGAGAGAGAGAGAGAGAGAGATGAAATGGGAAGAAGAGTTAGAAGTTAATTTAAATGGAAGATTTCTGGAAAGCTGCAAACTTTGCAAATTAAGTCCTCAGACTTGTGCACACACACAACACATAAGGAATAACGTGACAACAAGCCACTCCTGTTTATGATATTTAAGTGTGTCATTGGGAATTTCATACTTCTAATATTCACTGCAGTGTGGCCTCTATTTGAAACAAATTTGCTCATTGCATTCTACTAATTGAGACCTTTCCAACAATACAGTAGATAATATGTTGTGAGAACAAATTTGCATAAAAATTAAAAAGCATTTTTTTAAAGAATTGGTAGGATCAGCTATCTGCATTGTTAAGTCCAGATTCCAAGATTTAAAATGACACCTATTTTGTTCAGATCAAGAAAGTGGTGATTAATGTAATATGTGATTATTATTTTCATTATTTATTTTATTTTTTTATAATTTATTTTTCCATAGAGAATGCCCTCCACTGGCCCGGTATAAGCTCAGTTCAATTAATCCTTCTATCAATATAAAATATATAAAAAAAAATAAAAAATAAAAAAAAACATATCTTCAAAAAAGGTCATAATAGTCATTACTAATAAAATAAATAAAAAAGAAGCTGATAAAAAGATATAATGCAATATATTTATGCAATATCTTAATGGGCCGGTCATTTCAGACCGGTAACACAAAATGTGTTAGCACAAAACAAACACAACACAAGGGTTAAAACAGTGCACTCTGTGAATGTATATGCTCAGTATTTACTTCTATGTCAGTCAATGTAGTGTGTTTTTACTTATTTGTTTTACAGTTTTTTTAAGGAATTTGATGTTCATACCAGATTGATACCTTGAAATTGTTACTGAATTTGAGAGGAATAAGCCTATATTTGTTTCCATAAGAATTATATGCCTGGGTCCCCATAAGAAAGTGCATCAATTAAATCTGATGTAAAGAGAAAGGACAATTTATTGCTCTGAGGGTTTATTCAATTTAACTCTGTAATTGCTTGCAATTCACTTGCTCATTATAGCACAATTTAGTGCATTTAACAGCAGCTGTTATAGAGTTAATGACAAGAGCTATAGGGAGGATCTACATTACCCCAAATGACTCTGTGCAAGGTGCAATTCTATACTCAAACATTCAGTATTCAGGAATGCATGAACAAGGTTAAACTGAAATCACATTTTAAAAGAGATATAGAAATAATTGATTTCTTCACCTAACTCACATTTGTCAAGTAAACTGATACTAAGACTAGATTATGGACACTGGAATCAAAATAAAGAAAGACTTAAGAATGACAGCAATAAACAGCCAGATAAGTGACTGATATTACTCCAAAGTTTCATTTTTATAATGCATCCACGCAGTCTTATTGTTATTGTTTTTTTGTAATTCTCGTTGTTCTCAAAGGTGATTCTCATTAGATTATTATTAGTGTAATGCAGTGGCTTGAAAAAAAATATATGCAGTAAATACAATTAAGTACAATGTTTTTATTTAACATTTTTATCGTATTTTTGTTTAGAAAGTCATCGAAGAAATGTCACTGTGTTATTGCAGTTATAGGTTATTGTGGATTTTTTTATGTGTATGTTCCCACTTTTTGGAATGAACGTGTGTGTGTGTGTGTGTGTGTGTGTGTGGGTGGTTTACGTGACATTTTTTTAGGTTACAAACTGGCAATTACAAAGGTATAATGCCATAAATGTGGTTTATGAGGACATTTCTTGTGTCCCCATAACTCAAATTGCTTAAAAAACATACTAAACAATGTTTTTTTTTTAAATGTAGACATGCAGAAAGTTTTTGTGAGGGTTAAGGTTGAGGGGATAAAATGTATAGTTCGTACAGTAGAAAAATCATTATGTCTATGGAGAGTCCTCATAAGGATGGTTAAACCAACGTGTGTGTGTGTGTGTGTGTGTGTGCATTTGTGTGTGTGTTTGAGTGAGGGATATTTTCAGTCACTCTTGTAGAGGTGTTCTGAACTGACTGTGAAGATAGCTTTGAGCAGTGGCCGTCTTTTGTGGCTGATTGTTTACTACTCTTCTTCAGCTCTCTCTCTCTCTCTCTCTCTCTCTCTCTCTCTCTCTCTCTCAGCTGTAAGTGTAAAATTTTAATTATGTTGCCTGACAGGCTCGGTGTGTGATGAAGGCCCTGCATCCATCATGGCGCGAGGGCCGGTGGCGGCCCATATCTTGCCTGCTTCCTGAATGCCGGAGCAAGGGCTGAGCAGCAGGTGCCATATTACTGTGTACAAAAAAGCAATTAGGAAGCATATTGGATGAATGAGGAGTGCATTAATATTAGCGAGTACATTTGTCAGTGGGCTTGATGCGAGTCTTTTTCTTTTCTTTATGCAACATTAAGATTGTGGCGCTCGTAAATTCTCTGCTTAAATTGCCATCTGTTTCCCTGTCAGGGCACTCTGAGACTGAGCGGAGAGGAGGGGGATAGGAAAGTTCTCTCTCTCTCTCTCTCTCTCTCTCTAGAATGTGTATTGCAATTAATCTAGAGGTTGGCTACATTAAATCTGCGGTGTTTGTGTGTGTGTGTGTGTGTTTGAAAATCATCACTTTGAACCCATTCCTTGTATTGGTTTGTGCTCAAAAAAATCTGATTAATTTGCACATCTTTTCTGATTTAATTGTTTTATTATTTGACTTAATTTTTGTATTATGTCCAGCATGAGGATGGTAAATTATTATTTGGCAAGTGCTTGTGTAAGTAATAGTTCATTTAAAAACGAACAAAGTCACTATTTACTTTCATTGCTTCTCATTGTTTTTTCCCCATAGAATGAATGTGAGAGGTGACTGAGACTAACATTCTCCTTAACATTCCTTTGTGTTCCACAGAAGAAGGAAAAAATCATGCAGTTTTGGAACAGATGAGAGTGAGTAAATGATGACAGAAATGTAATGTTTTGGTGAAATATCCTTTTAAAAGCATGGATTAAACTGGTGGTTGTGTGCCTTGAAAAGGAAAGCTGCCTTTCTTTCTTTCTCATTGTCTTTTAGCTGCAGAGAAAGACCTGCTCATCGGTCGCTCTCTTTGGCACGATGGTCACATTCTCGGGGCTATAATCTCAATAACATGGATGGCTTAATGACGGCACGCTCAAGTGCTGTCACTGGGAGATTACTGTCAGTGCATCCCATGCCTGCAGGGGGTATGGAGGTGTGCTGAGCTCAGATTGGGGGGGGGGGGTTGTGCACAGGACCCCATGATAATTAGCCAGCCTGCATTGTGCATAAAGCATTCTGAACAGCCAAAAGAGCAGGCACTGCATTCGCTCTTACTGTACTTGTTCCCCTTTTCTTTGATTTCTTGAACTGAGTGAGACTGCTGGGACTGAGTGATACTTGGGTACTATTATAACTTATTACATGGCTCTCTGGAATACTTGAGAATGTTTGGTCAATCACAGCAATGAGCTGTCAGATATTTTTTAATAATGACCACTATACTGAATGTTTGACGATTGTGCATGCTATTGTGTAGGTATGCTACTTTTATATCCCTCGTATCACTCCATGGTCTCTTTTGTCTCATACGATACAAGTTAAAATTGCTAACAAAGGTATAATAGGTTCTGTTGGTTTGAACAAAATATTTATACATATAATGGAATAGTATAATAATATAAATGAATAGTTAATAATATAAAAATATAATATAATAGTTCCCCAAAAAGTTAAATTCTGTTATTATTTTCTCACAATTCCTATGTATATTCTCACAATCACTATGTATGATGAACAGACCACAATTTAAGTTGTTACATCTCAAATTAAATCAAATTATTTATACACTTATGTAAACAGCCCCAATATAGCGACATGTCAGTAACATCATACCTCATTGGTTCTTGTGTCATGACGTTTGATCACGAGACTTGCAAGAACCAATGAGTTTTTATGTTATTGACATTTTACCATATTGGCATTGCATCGACTACTTTTAAGACATTTTGGGTGCTTTTTAAAAGCTTTAAATTTAGTCAATATCAATTCATTGTGTGGAAATAATAAATTTAGTAATTGGTGAATTAAATCGCAATCAAGATTTAAGGTTATATTTTTTGTAAAAAAAATAAATAAAAATAAATACATTATTGTATGTTCTTCACACAACGCTATCATATGGCTTCAGAGGACGATGAATATGGTGCACAAGTCATAAGGATTACTTTTATGATACTTTTTGGTGCTTTTTGTCTTTTTGTTTAGCATGATTGCCCCTGGTCCCCTTAGCACTTTGATTTGCTGACTTAGTACTTGTTTTTAAGATTTTAAATGGTTTTGCTCCACCATTTTTTAAGGATTATATATATCAAATAACAGGATGGTACACAAGAGCGGGTTTAAGGGGTGAACAAATGTAATATACCATTGAAAAGAAGAAGCTTTGACCAGTTATCATTTGTTTTTAGAGGAAGCCATGAATGGAACAGACTTCCAACAGAACTAAATTAATTAAACATATAACAAATTGTTGTGTTCCCCGTCTGTCGCTCACTTCGACGTTGTGTCGAAGAAGCGACACTAGGGGTCTCTCTTGAGCGCCAAATATGCCTCTGATCTATGAAAAAAGGCCAATGAGAAGTTGGCAGACAGTATTTGCATACTATGCCACCGGACATATGTGTATAAAAGCAGGGAAATACGTCGAGTTCATTCAGAAATTTTCTTCGGAGCCGATGGTAGTTAATGCAGTCTGCTGCGAGTCACACACCCATTCCTGCTTTCTTCCTCTGACACTCTGCTTGCTGTTGGATCTACGGCGCACTACAGCGGCTTTTCTCCTTCTCTGCACGGCAGTGCAGTTTGCCCCTGGGCGCTTCGACAGCGCAGAGAAACTTAAAAGAATGTTTTAAAAGAGTGATTTTCTCTGATTAAAAGAGTATTTTCCTCTAAAAGAGCATAATACACAGCGCCGTTGAACGTCCTTTTCAGGATGCGTCTTTTTAAAGATGCCCTTCCACCCCTGTGTAGTTCCTGGATGCGGTAGAGTGCTCTCCACTTCATACTGCCACAGTTGTTGCCTCGTGTGTCTGGGCAGCGATCACACTGAGGCAGCGTTTGTGGATGGCTCATGCTCTCATTGCGAGGGCATGACCATGGCAAAGTTGCGGTCGCGGCTCGCTTTCAATAGAAAGCACGCCACTCCAGCCGCCCCCCGCATTGCTCCTTCTTCCCACGGGATTAAGGACGATGCGGCTGGCAATGGAGGCAATCTGTGGATGGCAGCGGGTGCAGCTCCGCCGGGTACGCCCCTTCGGACCACCTACCCCCCAGCACGCTCGTTGACTCCCGTCCGTGCTCAAGGCAACAGCGGCTCGCCTCACAGCCAGCCTGCTTATCCTCTAGAGCTCGAGGTGGATGAGCTTGTCGCTGCATCGGTGAGCACGGCATCTGACACGGATGTCTCCCCTGGGCTGCCGCTTTCGGGCCAGCACGCCCAGGCTGAGGCTGATGCCCAGATGGTTGACATGCTTTCCCGGGCTTTTCCTGGAATGCCCCGTCCTCCCCACAGTCATCTCGGTTGGTTGACTGGTTCCTGGGCCCCCGGTCCCGTTTTTCCCAGAGGTGCATGATGAGCTGACGTCATCGTGGATAGCACCCCTCTCCACCCATCACAAAGCCACTCGCTCATCCGCACTCGCTACCCTCGACGGCGGAGCGCCCATGGGTAAATGGTGACTCACCAGGTATATAGGGCTGTTGAGCTCCACCTGTGTCCCAGAAACCCTACCACATGACGGGGTCGCCCTGTGCTCCCTTCCAAGGCCTGTAGGACAACATCCTCGCTGACCGCGAAAGCCTACAGTGCCGCCGGACATGCCGCTTCTGCCCTGCACACCATGGCCCTCCTGCAAGTCCACCAGGCCAAGGCGCTCAAAGATCTGCATGGGGGTAGCCCTAATCCCGATGTGCTGCAGGAATTGCGCTCAACCTCGCCCTCAGAGCCACGAAGATCACAGTGCAGTCACTCGGGCAGGCGATGGCCACGCTCATGATCCAGGAACGTCATCTGTGGCTGAAATTTGTCGAGATGCGTGAGACCGACAAGGCTCGCTTCCTCAACGCACCCGTCTCCAGTTCGGCCTCTTCGGAGACACCGTCGAGTACTTCACCCAGCAGTTCGCCCATGGTGAAGAAGTAGACGGAGGCCATCTATCACATCGTGCCCTGCCGCAAGCCTGCCGCCATGGGCCATGCCCCGTCTGCTTGCCGAGGGCATCCTCCTGCAGCTAAGAAGCACCCTGCTCTGCCTCAACCCAGGCCCCGCTCTTAGCCCCAGCGTCGAGCACCCCGCAGGAAGCAGACACCCCTCGTCTCACGGACCCCCTCGAGGACCCGGAAGGCTCCCAGGCACTCCTGAGATGGTCGACCCAGAGCTCGAGATGTTAGCTCTGGAGCTGGTACGACCACTTTGTCCCCCAGTGGAGGGCCGGGAGGATAATTCTTTTTTGAAGTTATTTAATTTGCTGCCCCCCCTACACGGGGCTGCGGTACCCACATTCTCAATAACAGATATATTTCCAAATGCCGTTCTCACAGCATCCTGCCGGCAGATCTCTACAGTACCAGCATGCTGGATGCAGACCCCCCGCCTTCAGCCCCACGACTGTTCCCCGGCCGGCCGGTTCTGATGAGTCTAGAGAATGCCTACACTGGACCTCCTCCTCAGTCACTAACCCACCCCCTGCCAGGTGTGCGGAGCAAGTAAGTGCTTTGATTCTTTTCTCAGAACTAGAGCCTCGGTACTCGACTTCGCCTCCCAACACCGTACTACCTGCTTCGCCCCGCTGCGAAGCCCTGCCAGGTACGTCAAAAATATTCATCCCCTTGGTGCCCCTAGCATGGAGCTTGGATGCGTGACTTTCACTTCCCAACCCGTTACGCTGGCTGGCCCTCCGACACGGTTACGCAATGCAGTTTGCCAGGCCCCTGCCCCCCTTCATGGGCGTCCGCTTTACCGCAGCACACGGCGAGCATGCCAAATTCCTGCACGTGTAAATCGCTACTCTTTTACTAAACAAAGACGCGATAGAGCCTGTCCTATCTCTTCTCTCGGCATGGAGTTAGACTCAGTCTCAATGTCAGCACGTCTCACCAGCGAACGTGCACAGTCAGTCCTAAAATGCCTCGCCGCCCTCAGGCCAGAAACGGCAGTCCATCTAAAATCTTTCCAGAAGCTCCTGGGGCATATGACATCCTCTGTGGCGGCCGCGCCACTGGAGTTGATGAATATGAGACCGCTTCAGCACTGGCCCCAGACTCGAGTCACGAGACGAGCATGGTGCCGCGGCATGCACTGTGCGACTATCACCCCCGCCTGCCGCTAAACATCAAAACCCTGGACAGACCTCTGCTTTCTGAGGACAAGGGTCCCCTTACAGCAGGTGTCCAGACACATGCTGGCCACAACCGACGCCTCCAAACTGGCTTCAGGCGCCATGTGCAACGGGCACACAGCCGCGGGCCGTTGGAAAGGGGCCCTGCTGTGCTGGCATATCAATTGTCTAGAGTTGCTGACTGTTTCTTTGCCCTGCGGAAGTTCCTCCCATTAGCTCAGGACAAACATGTCCTAGTCAGGTCAGACAGCACCACCGTGGTAGCGTACATAAATCGCCAAGGCGGCGTATGCTCCCACCACATGTCACGACTTAGGTCGCTGCGTGCCACTCACATCCCTGGAAACCTCAATGTGGTAGCAGACGCGCTGTCACAACTACGCTTGCCCAGCAGAGAGTGGAGGCTTCACCCCCAGTCGGTCCAGCTGATTTGGGAGTGGTTCGGCAAGGCCCAGGTAGACCTGTTTGCCTCCCGAGAGACCTCCCACTGCCCACTCTGGTATGCCCGAACAGAGGCTTCCCTCTGGGCAGATGCACTGGCACACAGCTGGCCTGTGGGGCTGTGCAAGTACGCATTTTCCCCAGTGAGCCTTCTTGCACAGGTGCTGTGCAAGGTCAGGGAGGATGAGGAACAAGTCACCCTGGTGGCTCCTTATTTGCCTACATGGGCCTGGTTCTCGGACCATGTACTCCTCGCGACAGCCCGACCCTGGCAAATTCCCCTGAGGAAGGACCTTCTTTCTCAGGAACAGGGCATGCTCTGGCATCCGCACCCAGACCTTTGAAACCTCCACGTCTGGCCCCTGGATGGGACGCAAAAGATCTAGCTGGTCTACCACCTGCCGTCGTAGACACAATCAACCAAGCCAGAGCCCCTTCTACCAGGCATCTTTATGCCCTGAAGTGGTGCTTGTTTGCAAATTGATGTTCTTCCCGGTCTGAAGACCCACAGAGGTGCGCAGTTAGGTCAGTGCTCTTATTTCTGCAAGAAAGGCTGGAGGGGAGGCTGTCCCCTTCCACCCTAAAGGTGTATGTTGCTACCATCGCGGCCCACCACGACGCAGTAGAAGGCAAATCTTAGGGTAAGCACGACTTAATTATCAGGTTCCTAAGAGACGCCCGGAGGTTGAATCCCTCCCGGCCAAGCCTGTTCCCCTCCTGTGATCTCTCAGTGGTCCTCGCGGGCCTCCAGAGACCTTCTTTCGAGCCTCTGGAATCAGTTGGACTCAGGGCCCTCTCTCTAAAGATGGCCCTGCTGATTGCGCTCACCTCCATCAAGAGGGTTGGGGACCTGCAAGCGTTCTCTGTTAGCGACACTTGCCTGGAGTTCATCCGGCAGACACATATGTGATCTTAAGACCGCGACCGGGCTATGTGCCCAAGGTTCCTACTACGCCCTTTAGAGAACAGGTAGTGAACCTGCAAGCACTGCCCCGGGAGGACACAGACCCAGCCCCTTCATTGCTGTGTCCGGTACGTGCTTTGCGTAACTATTTTGACTGCATGCAGAACTTTAGGTGTTCTGAGCAGCTCTTTGTCTGCTTTGGCGGACAGCGGAGAGGGAGCGCTGTCTCCAAACAGAGGCTTTCCCACTGGGTCGTGGACGCCATGTCATTGGCTTATCATACCCAGGCCGTGCCCCCCCCCTTTGCCGGTCCGAGCAGTCTATTGCCGTCTATTGCTCTATACGGAGAAACATAGAGAGATAAGAGGCCCAGCCAGGCTCGGCCCATTCCCAGATTGGCAAGTGTTGCCTTGTTCCCCTGTTTAGGGTAACCAGAACGATTCCGTCTACTTTTATGGGGCATTGGGGAAGGGTACATGCAGTCTGACTCAGCTGGTCGCCTCTGCACGTAAAATACCTGCCCGCTCTTGTGTCAGCAGAACACGTACACGGCTCAGCGCATGGCGTTATTTAAATTGGACCCCTAGTGTTGCTTCTTGTTTCCTCCTGGCCACGTCGCTGAGCTGAGCCACTGTAGTGGCCGGACCATTTCGGGCTCCTCAGAAAAATCCTGAATGAACTCGACGTATTTCCCCGGTTTTATACCTGTATGTCAGGGGTCGAGGTATGCAAATACTGTCTGTGTCAACATCTCATTGGCCTTTTTTCATAGATCAGAGGCATATTCGGCACTCAAGAAAGACCCCTAGTGTCGCTTCTTTGAAACAATGCTACGTTCCTCAGGGATCAGTGCTTGGGCCACTTCTCTTCTCTATATACACAACGTCATTAGGACCCATCATCCTGTCACATGGTTTCTCTTACCACTGCTACGCTGATGACACACAACTTTACTTGTCTTTCCAGCCCAACGACACCACAGTGACCGCTCGAATCACTGCCTGTCTGGCTGACATCTCAGCCTGGATGAAGGAACACCACCTGCAACTCAACCCAGCCAAGACTGAACTCCTTGTCTTTCCAGCCAACCCTGATGTTGAACACAACATCACTGTCCAGCTGGGTCCAACTACAGTGTCGCCTTCCAAAACGGTCAGAAATCTAGTGGTAACCACTGATGACAAGCTAAATTTCACAGACCACATCTCAAAGACTGCAAAATCATGTAGATTTACACTACAATATCAGGAAGATAAGACCTTTCCTCTCTGAACATGCCACACAACTGCTTGTTCAGTCACTTGTCAAAACTAGACTGGACTACTGTAATGCTCTCATTGCAGGCCTTCCTGCATATGCTATTAGACCTCTGCAAATGATCCAGAATGCAGCAGCACGTCTGGTCTTTAATGAACCAAAGAGAGCACATGTTACACCACTCTTTGTCTCTCTCCACTGGCTGCCGGTTCATGCACGTATTAAATTCAAGGCCCTGATGCTGGCATACAGAACAGTCACTGGGTCTGCTCCAGCATACCTAAAAACATTTATGCAGAGCTACGTTCCCACCAGAAGCCTGCGGTCGGCTAAGGAACGTCTCCTTGTCGTACCAAAACAAAGAGGCACCAAAACACTTTTCCGGACTTTCAGTTTTATCATACCACGTTGTTGGAATAACCTCCCCAAATCAATCCGTGAAGCTGACTCACTCTCTATCTTCAAAAAAATAGCTAAAATCACATCTTTTCCAAGAGTATTTAACCAGTCACTAAAAAAACAAAAAAAACAAAAAAAAAAACCTAACAATTCTTGTTGCACTTAAACTGGTTTTGTATACTATTCTGATGATAGTGAAACTTTGTAGTATGGCACTTTTCGTACCACTGTCTCCTTAAGATGATTCGCTTATGTTTTTCCTCTTTTGTAAGTCGCTTTGGATAAAAGCGTCTGCCAAATGAATAAATGTAAATGTAAATGTTCCCTCCATCAGGGAATGGAGGTTACATACATAACCTAGACGTTTTCTCTAGAAAGTTGAAATTGTGGTTGCTGTCAAATCAAAATTTTGAGCATTTGTAGAGATTCTGGTATGATAGTTTTGTATCTTTACAATGGCAATTCTGTTTGTTTGTTTTTTATTTGGTTATTATAACATCAACCTGCCTAGGTACTACAGATGAAAATTAGCCAATTTGGATAAATCTGGCACATTTGATTTTTTTTTTTTTTATTATTATTAATGTGTATTGTCCCTGATTAAATAAATAAATAAATGTTATGGAAGAGAGCAGCTCTAACATTCTGCTAAACTTCTCCTTTGGTGTTCTATTTGAATATGAGAGTGAGTTAATAATTCCATTATTTTAATTTATGGGTGAATTAGAACTTTATAGCAGATTTACCTATACAGACTGATCTTACAGTGAAATCAGAAACAGTAGGTTGACTTTTTTTTTGCCCAAATCTGTCTATGACTACCGAAAATCCAAAAACTGCCCCCAGTGTCCAAAACGGTAAATGTTGTTGGATGTGTGGGCATGTGTGAGCTCCATTTTTTGCATGAAATGTCCACAAAGGGGTGACAAAAGCAAATTGTGAAGCGAGTTGTTTTCAGCTGTACAGGATGTTGTAGAGTGAAAAGGAATGCACCTTACCATTAGTGGAATGAAAAAAAAAAATGTAAAGGGAAAAATGCAAGCTTACAATCATGCTTGTCACTGATTATGCAAATGGATTACTTATGAAGTAAAATTATGAATTAAAAGAACAATGGGAAAAGCTGAAAAGAGGACAGAATATTTGCACGCTAAACTCTGTATACAGTGTCTGTTCGAACACATAAAGTAGTAGCCTTTGTGTGTGTGTGTGTGTGTGTGTGTGTGTGTGTGTGTGTGTGTGTGTGTGTGTACACGTGGGTCCACAATTGCTTGCACTATACATTCTGTACGTTCTCTGTCTTTAGCGGAAATCACATTGGTAACAAGACCAAGTTTATTTCTCCTGTAGTGTAACTGAAGCTCTCAACAGGTCTGTGCATGTTCTAGTGCTATTAGGCTGTCTAATACCTTCTCGTTGTTATTCATGGACTATAACATTTTTTTCTCCACTCTTGCCATTCCTCACAGCTCCATTTATGAATTGCTCTGTAACCTCTTTTAAGAGTGCCGTCTAATTGATCTAATTCAGTACTAACGGATGTTCTATGTTATTACAGATGATCTTAGAGTCAAAGTTGGTAAAAGCATAAATAATCTGCACTCGTTGTGTGGTGATGTGGCACGCCTGAACGTGCTGGGGGTAATCACACAGTCCATAAGGGGCGCATGAAGCCATTATGAATATTAAAAAAGATTGGTCAGCCCACAGTCACTCACCTAGTGTAAATGGAAGGTGGTAGGTGGGACTCATGGAATACATTAACTGAGAAAGCAATACAAGACAAAGGGTATGTTCCTATCACTTAAAATTGCCTTGCAGAGAGGACTTTAATGAAAGTGACTAAGAGAATAAATTAATGCCTAACGTCTACATATAGTATGTGTTACACAGGAATAAATAAAATAAAATCATATGGATTTGGTAAACCATTAATTACACTATTAATAAATTACCTTAGAATTATTTTTTTTTTGTATAAATGCAAATAGATGTTTTTATATTTATACAGTATATAAGAGTAAGGTTGTTTATACTATATTTATATATATTTCCACAAGTATACCATCATACTCCTAATCTGCATGACTTTTGTGTTGTCAGTGTTTGATGAGCATTGAACACTGAGAAGGGACCCTGTGAATTTAAGTGCAGCTACAGTAACCCACAATGTTACAGTAGTAATATTTCCTCATCAGACAATATAGAGTTAGACTCTCTTATATAGGCACAATGACTGCTGGTAGAAGCACAACACCTTTTTCCTTGGTGTTTTATCACAAACCTAAACCACTGTTCAACATCATGATGATACTATGTGGCTCCATTGCACCATGAAACCTGGATCTCCTGTCAAATCTCACAGGAGAATTGTTTGCTAGCTTGGTGAAGGTTGTTTGATATTTCTTATCCTATCTCGACTTTATTCTTTCACTCTCTTTCATCTACTAATTCACAGTATGATGAAAATAACATGCACGACAGCCTTAGCGAGACCTTTCGAGATGCTGCCGGCCACCCACTCCCCTGCCAAGGTCACCATTAAAAGGCTCTTTTCCTTGTGGCTTCTCTTTTTGCGCAGGCTCACCGGCTACCCCTGAAATATATAATTTTCTTCAAATGCACCTCTTGGACTAGTTTGTCTATTTCTGCGATGCCTTTTCCAATATGAGGCAGATACTCTACACTGCAGCAACTTGTGCAAATCACACGGTGGTGCCAGGATCTGAGAGGTACAATTTGCCAGCAGTATTCATGAGTAAGCAGGGAATTTCTGCATCCATTTAGAGCGACCAGACTACTCCCTGACAAATAGATGAGAGAGATAGAGATATAGAGAGAATATAGAATCACTTCTTGTAACTGGTCTGGGAACTGCATTCATATGACTTTTGCCATGTCTGACCTTTCTCTCTGGCCAAATCTGGTTTTCTATTATCTTTACTGGTGCTTTGTGACAGGGTAGAGGATGATTAATATGATTGGAGTTACAGTATATTGGTTATGTAAGTATATTGTCTTTAATTCTTGCTGTTGCAGTGTAAGCAGCACAGTTCAATATCAGATATATTTGATCTGGTATCCTTAAATGTAAATTGCAATGTTAATAGATTGTGTCTAAGGTAATTTAAGAGTAGCAAGGCATAATATTTTCCATGTTTTGAAGAAACCATTTTTAAAACTATGACAGATTAATTTTATTTACTTTTTTATGTGATTTATAATCATAATAATATTATTATTAATAATAATAATCTCTGTTTCTTTAGGATGAAAGGTTCTGTTATTGTGTGGTGGTTTAAGAATTAGAAGTACAGCTTGCTTTGTGATTTTACCCAGCTAGGCCTAAGTGGAACAGCAGACACTTCCCTATGCAGCACATGAAAACTTCAGAGATTCCAAGTCTTGAATGAAAGAGTGAGTAAACCCTCCCCATCCTCTTTTAAAAATCATACTGCTTCCAGAGGTAATTTCTTACCAAGTCTCTTTTAATGAGATGCTTAATGACACAGTTATCACTGTCAGTATTACTGCTGTCATGCAGAACAATAAACCACTGCTTCAGAGAGAAATATAAAATGCTGATATAGATTTATTTTACTTTTGCAGTTTTCTTTCTCAATAATTGAGTTGTTTATAGAGCTGAGTAAATAAGTTTCTTATGGATTACTGAAAAAAGGTCAATGTGCCACTAGCAGCATTAAGTGGAATAATAAAAAAATTATAATAAAATAATAATAATAATAATAATAATAAATCCTTTTCAAATACTTACCTCATACTGAATTGGCTGGACAGATAGATAGTTGAGCCCATGGTGCTCAGTCTAAATGCTCAGACAAATATCAATGTTTTTTCTGGGATATTAACTTTTTCAGTAAATTCTAATTTATGTTGTACTACTTTTCAAGTAAATTTGTATTTTACATATTCATGCGGTTTAGTGCAATATCCCTCAAAACCACATACACCTGTTTTGGAATGTTCTGGAACATTGTGTTGAATGTGGCTGTCAGGGCATCTGCATTGTTTTAAACTGAAAAAAAACAAAAAAAAAACATTGCAATTGTGATCACTGTCTATCTATTGAACTTTTTAGCTATAGCATAGACATTAGACTCACGTCAGCTCCATTAGAGCAGGCACAGTGACGTTGAACATCTTTTTAAAGATGCGTCTTTTTAAAGATGCCTTTCCATCGCTGTGCAGTTCCTGGATGCGGTCGTTACCTCTCCGCCTACGATCACTGCCTCACGTGTCTGGGCCCAGATCACGTTGAGGGAGCGCTTGTGGATGGTTCATGTTCTCATTGCAAGGACCGCCCACTCCCAAGTATGCTAGTTTGAGCCCGATGAGGGATGAGACAGGCAGCTCACCTCAGTGTCAGCCTAATGTCTCTTTAGGAACTTGTGAGTCAGATGAGATGTTGATCGCTGCATCGGAGTCAGATGCAGAGGACTCGACTAGGCTGGTGTGGCAGCCCAGTCTGAGGCCGACACGGAGCTGATCGCCATGCTTGCCCTTGCCCTCCACTCCCAGGTGGTCCAGTTTATATGGAGTCGATTCGGCAAGGCACAGGTAGACCTGTTTGTCTTCCGGGAATCTTCCAATTGCCTGCTCTGGTATGCCCTGACGGGAGCTCCCCTCAGTAGAGACTCGCTGGCACATAACTGGCCCCAGTGGCTGCGCAAATACACGTTTCCCCCAGTGAGCCTACTTACACAGGTTCTGTTCAAGGTCAGGGAAGATTAGAAGCAGGTCTTTCTTGTGTCTCCGTATTGGAGCTTTATCATTGCTACGTCTGGTGCATGCTTTGCACATCTATTTGGATCGCACACAGAGCTTAAGACGCACTGAGCAGCTCTTTGTCTGCTTTGGTGGACAGCGGAAAGGGAATGCTATCTCTAAACAGAGGCTTGCCCACTGGATCGTGGACACCATTTCTTTGGTCTACCAGACCCAGTCCATGCCCGCCCCCTAGCTGGTTCAAGCACACTCTAAAATGAGTGTGGCATCCTTGTGGGCACTGGCCAATGGTACCTCTCAAGCAGATATCTGTAGAGCAGCGGGCTGGGCAACACCCAATACCTTTGCAATATTTTACAATCTCCGGGTTGAGCCGGTTTCATTCCGTGTTCTTTCAGGTACGAACAGGTAAGTTTTGTTATGCGGGGCAGCTGGCCGGGTGTATCGCTTGTGTTTAGCGCCTTTCCCCTCCATGAAGGTGAAGCTGTGCGCTCTTCTCTCCCATGCGTGTTCCCATTCTGTGAACACTGGATGTCCTTCCTCCTAGCCCTCTGGCTCACAAATTCCGCAGTTTCAGTTAGTCCGGTATCCCCCTGTGATGCATCTTCCATGGTACTTTCCGTGGTCCTTTTTTTGGTAGACTTGTGTCTCCTTTGGCAGATTCCTCTCTGCCCCGGTCGCTGTGTTTGTAGAGCTCCTCCCCTATGAAGGGCAGGACCTACCGCCGCACCTCTTGCATGTGCGCCCATATGACGTATTTGCCACTTTCTTACCCTCTCCTTCAGGGCAGGGTGTAGCCTCTATGGGGTCTTTTCCCCCTGAAAGAATAGGAAAGGTAAGGAACACCTTCCTGGTGTGTTTTATGAGCATTTAAAGGCCCCAGCCGAATCTAAGATTCTGTGGAGAGAAAAACATAGAGAGAAAAGGCTGTGGCTGACTCGGCCTGCTCCCATATTAGATACACCTCCCCCTCCCCCCCCCCCCCCCCCCCCCCAGGGTTATTGGGAATTACACAACGTTTTTGGGCATCTGGGGAGACTACGTGCAGTCCGAGTGCATCTGTTCCTATGCTCACAGTAGCTTGCCTACATCGGCAGTTCACGTAACACAGTTTAGCCATTGTGGCGGTTCGTATAGGGACACCGAGTGTCACTTCATCGACACAACGTTGAGTGAGTGACAAAAGGGGAATGTCTTGGTTACTATTGTAGCCTCCATTCCCTGATGGAGGGAATGAGACATTGTGTCACTCTTGCCACAAGCTGACCTACACCGCTGTAATGGCCGGGCCCTTGTCTCAGCTCCTCAGTGTAAAAACCTGAAGGAATCTGCAATCCAGCCTCCCTTTTATACCCATATGTTGGGGGGAGTGGCATGCAAATTCTACTTGCCAATTATCATTGATCTGGAGGTGTCTCAAACTCACAAGATCGACCCCTAGTTTCACTGCATCGACACAACGTCACATTCCCTCCATCAGGGAATGGAGGTTACCACAATAACTGAGATGTTTTGTAGAAAAATATAAATTTGCCTACATTTGACAACAAGTGCCATGTGAACATGGAAAGTCCTTCAAAACAGTTTAAAAAATATCCCAGGCACATCTTGTGAAGTTGGTTGAGAAAATTCCCAAAATGTGCAGCGTTGCAATGTAGGCAAAGGGCAGCTACTTTAAAGGAGCTAAAAAACAACAACAAAATTATTTGCATAGTTATAACATTTCCACAATTTAGAAGTTTAAAGAATTTCAATTTTGTTTTATTATTTTGTTTTATTCCATAGTTTCAATAACTTATAAATTGTGGAAAATAGTCATAATAAAGAGTTAGAAGGTGTCTCCAAACGTTTGACTGGGACTGTAGTATACTCTGAATACACTGATTGATTCTGATCACTGACTATTTGAGAGCATAACAGCATAAGGGTGTGTGGTTACTAGGTTTTACTTTAAAATGTGTGTATAGTAGTTTAGGGGGCTGTTTTTTTTTTCCAAGTTCTCAATATTCAGTGGTAGTTTGCACTTTCTGAGAGTTTCTTTGTAAACTCCCCCCATCCACCCACCGCCCTCTCTCTCTCATGCTTTCTCCCTGAAGCTTAATCTTGCTCATGAGATTTCCTTGTTAGCTTAGATGTGGTATACGTTTTTATTTATTTATTTTATTTTATTATTTTTTTTGGAGTAGACACCTGGTCATGACTGCATGTGTGTGTGAAGTCCTCCAGCCTGCTGCATGGTGGGGATGATGCGCTCTGTAAAAGAGTGCTAACCTTGATCAATACCCCACTATGGATTGCTCCAAATCCCGCCGCACCCGCTCGCTCTTTATTTCAATATCATGGATCTTTGAACGCTATAGCCATGAGCCCTAGCTGAAATGGGCTCATTCTCTTTCTCTCTCTCCACCTTGCTTTCTCTCTCCACTTCTCTCATTCTTTATGGGAAGTTTTGTAGAGGATAGAGCACCAGGGGCCATGGGAAAAGGACACCTATGTCATTTACCTGTGTTCTTCCCTTCCCATACAAACGGGATGAAGAAAAAATAAAATCTTCTTGTCTTTGCTGCAAACAGCCTCACACAGACATCAAAGGTAACTTCTATTTGGAAGAGCAGGGAATATAAAGAAAGCTCTTTAATCACTTTTCATGTGCCCTCAAAAGCCTTCATGAGCCCTTCTGGGCTGAACGGGAGCCATTTGTTTTTATTTGCTGGATCTATTGCTCGCTCATTTAGAGAATCAAAGTAATCACAAATAGTGGCTTTTGCTTTTAAAATATGTCTCTGATCTTTAACTGCTTTTAAAATCCTTTTGGACAGACACAATCTTTGAGACTAAAAGTGTGCATGAATTTGTGCACTCAAGAAGAATCCCTGCTAAAAAGACCACCTTCTGGTTTATATTGGTTTGAACTAGTTTAGTGTTGGTCTTGGGGGTTCTGTGTACCGATTAACCCTCTGGGGTCTGAGAGTATTTTGGGCCCTGGAGAAGTTTTGACATGCCTTGACATTTGTGCTTTTTTCAGTTGCTTAAAAATATATTAATGGATAAAGTCTGATAACACTGTATTCAGCACAAACTGGGCTACAATAATATGTGAGCAACATGTATGTACAGGTTTGTATTTTTGAGAAAATAACAATTAAGCATGGTTTTGAAAAAAATAACATTTTAAGTCACTGAAATAAGGCCATATAACACATACTAAACATTTGTCCACAAGACTTTTGAGTGCTGGATCTTGTAGCCTAAAGTTTTTGCTACAAAATGATGTGAAAACTATCCTGATCACTCATTCAAACAAAACAATATAGTAATTTAACTTTTGTAAGACAATTTTAGTGTTGAAAGGTAATATGCGAGGAGGCGTGAACAATCATGAATATGGATTTCTAATTCACACCTGAGAGACAATGACCCCACCCCTGAGCCTAATATGAATATGACGAGACTTAATGAGCAAAATCAAGTTTTAAGTTAAAAGTGGTGGTGGCGTAGTGGCTAGAGCACAGGGCTGCTAATCAGAAGGTTGCTGGTTCGAACCCCACGGCCACAACCATTGTGTCCTTGAGCAAGGCACTTAACTCCAGGTTGCTCCAGGGGGATTGTCCCT
Source organism: Moxostoma hubbsi (assembly GCA_032164185.1). NCBI lineage: Eukaryota > Metazoa > Chordata > Actinopteri > Cypriniformes > Catostomidae > Moxostoma > Moxostoma hubbsi. The sequence continues at coordinate 18,130,831 of JAVLUX010000021.1, forward strand.
GTAATAAGTGCACTGTAAGTCGCTTTGGATAAAAGCGTCTGCCAAATGCATAAATGAAAATGTTTTATAGTAATAATATAATAATATATAGTGTAATATATAGTGTGACTATATATTTTCTTTACATAAAGACTTTACTTAATTTTTTACCTACACTACCGTTAAAAGAAGTCTCTTCTGCTCACCAAGACTGGATTTATTTGATCCAAAATACAAAAACAATATTGATATTCTGAACTCTTTTTTACAATTTAAAAGAACAGTTTTCTAATTAAATATATTGTAAAATGCAATTTGTGATCAAAGCATATTTTTAAGCATCATTACTGCAGTCTTCAGTGTCACATGATCATTCAGAAATCATTATAAGATGGTGATTTTCTAATATGGGCATATTTAAAGTGCATTTTACTCATTTAACCTGAACACATATTTGCAAGCACAAGCTTTGTTGATGATAATGAGGCATTATAAACACTATATAAAATATAATTTAAACATTCATATTATTTTTATATCATATTACATATCATATTTATATAATACAGCTTACAATTTTAAATACCTGCTTTAGCCGAAACAGCATTTAAATGTAACTAAAACTTGTTTATTAGGAGTCATATTTCAAATGTCAATACTCTGAATCCTGTCTGGCAAGTCTGGAAACAGTCCTACTAATAAAATATGTACATGTTTATATAAAATAGCATGTCAACTAATGAAAACTAAATGACTTACTCGTTTGAAATTGTATCCTTGGCTGGATCAAGTCTCTCTTCAAAATACAAATGTTCATTGGAGTCCCGCTCTTCTTCTGAGGAAAATGTTAACTCTTCCTTACAATCCTGGAGCTTTCTTGTGTATCGTTGCAAACACGCAGAAAAATGAATGAAATGTGTTTACATCAAACCTCATAGTCGGGGGCGTGTACATTTGCGTTGATCATCTCAGTACATTAGCGTATGAATGGCGCGCTCTGCTGGGGGGTGGGATCACATTAGAGATAATGAGATGAACCGGTAAACACTGTACATTGCTTTGTTTCATACAGATTGCATTGCAGGAGAATATTTGTTTTAAATTTGAATTGGTTTATTAAAAAGACATTTTAAGCTTTCTTTAGACATAAGTTTCATGTTTGTAAGTATAAGTATTCGCCGAGTTTCAGTTCATTTTTGTGACGTGTTTCTGAAATATGCTTGTGAACACAGAGACTGCTGACAGCTCACCCTTTTTATTTTCTTTATTTTACAAAAGCACAAAATTTTGTTGTTATTGTGAGTGTACACAAATAAAAGTAGACCCTTTATAGTCTCTAATGATGTCTTACAATTATCTGTATACCCAAAAATGACGGAGTATTTTAAGTTGTTTCTGCTGTAATGATGAAAATATCCAGCAGGACGCACTGGCGTTCGACCCCAGAGGGTTAAAGCAAATTTGGAGTGGGAATTGTGGGACACCCATGTACCTTTGCTTCTCTGCCTGTCCCAACATCTAACATGCTCTTTGCATCCACCCTCATCAGTGACTCTCCATCACACAACCTATAACACTTTTTTCTAGATTAGTGGTCAACTTTTCAATGGTTGTTTCTTTTGGTCCACTCCCATTTCTGAACAATTATTACTTTTGATAAATCACTTGTTAGCCCCCATCTTGTTATCTCCCATCATGCAACACTCTCAGATAGTGAGTGCTATGGGGCAAGCTTGGTGCTGTCATCTGCCTCTTTAAATTTTCTCTTCCTCCTCTTCCTGTCTTCCCCTCTATCTAAACTCATCCTTGCTTCCATTATCTCCTTTTGCCTCTCTGCCAGTTTCACTGGTGGTAATGTTATATCCAAGAAACCACTGGTGTAGGTACCTCAATAAAAACCATCAGCAGGGCTCCAAAGGTATAAAATCCTATTCATGTTCTCAAAGAGAAATAGATTTTTAATGATTATGTGTCAGGACACTGGGATGATCTGGCTGTGATCTGTGTGTTTATATTTTTGTTTTGTGTCTGTGCACAGGGCTCTGTTAATTATTATTACTACCCATGTGCTCTCTCTACTCCTCCCTCTCGTTTGTACGTACAACACCCTCCTTATCACCGGTGAGTTAGTGTGAGATTATGCTCGCATGTTGGTTATTTTCCCTGTGGCTATTTAGACCCTCTGTTTGTTGCCAGATGTTCTCTTGAAAACTATTGTTGCTTTGTACAGTTTGCTGTTGCAAAACATAATTTTTCATATATAAAACAAAATGATATATTAATTCCTTTCTTACTGAGTTTGTCAATTGAGTATTGGCACGTGTACTGCCCTGGCTCTCAAATCCATCCAGTTCTAACTGTTTTCTCTCCCTGTGTTGCCAGCCCAGTGTTGTGCCTTCTCTGTGTTCCCTCAGACCCTGTGGATCAGCCTGAGGGCTCCTTCCTCTCTCAGCACATCTTCTCTCACAAGCTGGACTGTTTACAACTCAGCACTCTCGTCCCTGGATGGTACCTCTCATTGGCTAGTTCTCCAGTGGTTTCAGCCCCACTACCAGTGTGTTTAGTAGTAGTAACCCTTTATTGTCACATAGTCACAAGTAAAAGTAACCAGTGAAATTGGCCATCATCCTGCCCATACAAACATACAATATGACAACGGGTAGACAGGGCAGGAAGACAGGGAATTGAGAAGATATACAGCATTATATGGGGAAAGGTGAGATAAAAAAAAGCAACCCCCAGACTATGCTCCTGTTAGGATTACAGTATGGGAACAGGAAAAAACATCTCAGCAACACTTAGCACATAATCAGTACATCTACAACATAACAAAAACTTGCAACAGGGTAGGGGAGTGGGGGATGGAGGTAGCCCAGCACTGACAGACAGCCATCTGGTCCTGCAGCCATTCTCGGCGCTGGTCACAGACCCGCCTGTCAGACTGGGGGGTACGAAGCGGCGAAGGCGTGGGATGGGGTGTGGGGTCGGATGCATATCTGTATTTGTGTAAAGTTTTGTGTGTGTGTGAGCCCAGAGATTCACCAGAAGGTCACAATCCCAGGGTGTTTTGGGAGGGGGGAGGGAATGCGAGAGCGGCTCATTGCAGTGCTCTAACCAGAGGAGTTGTTGATCCATCAGCGGCCTTGGCCAAGGCCAGTGCTGGTTGCTGGGTGCCAAAACAGATAAGATTGAGATGTTTTGTCTTGGGGCGAATAGCTGCAATTTCTCAGGCTATTCTTCATGTCCATTTTGGTCTCTTAAACGATCCATTTGCCTTTGCAAAGCTGTAAGCTCCTTCATGATGTTATCCATATTGAGAGTCTAAGTGCTGACAACTCTGCCCACCGCCTCAATCATGACGGGCAGCCTTGTGAGGCTTTGGACAGCTGTCTCCGTCTTCTTAATTCTTCGATAACCCAGGGCAATGCCTAATCCAATCAGCAGAAGACCTGTTATCATGGTTCCGAATAGGTAGATATCTTCAACGTCCTCCACGGAAAGAACCGCCAGACACACGACCCGCCACCTCTCCCACGCGTCCATCGTGTAGCCAGCTGCAAACGTTCCGTCAGGACAGTTAGGTTCCCCCGAACCCAAGCTTCTCTTCGAGAAGATGGTGTCAATTGCGTTGAGAGACCAGTTGATCAAATCCATAATAATTTCTTAGCAGTGCTGTGAGAGTCTCTCAAAAGTACAAGACAGTTGACTAGACGTGACGAGAGAGCAAAGCAGGGAGGTCAGGGGAGGGAGAGGGAGAGAAAATGCGACCGCCTTCACTGAGTGCCAAACGAGAAGGTGTTTGGTGTTTATGTGCCTCACATATTGAATATCAAAACAGAGAAAGCCTCCATTCTCATCTGCCAATGGTTTCTCTGTTGACTAATAATAAAGACTCTGTTATTGTCATCAGCTTTTGGGTCTACGTCTCTGTTTACACTCCTGTGACATTATATATTGTATTGTATAAACCTTTCAAGAAAGACCTATCATGAGCTCAGATTTTGTTAAGCAGTGGTATGCTTGATTCTATGATTCTCTGTGAAGAACTTCACTACTGATAATCCTGAAGAGAGCTTCACCAATCAACAAGATAGATGTTACCTTGGAAATGAAAATTGGCTCATTATCGATTGTCCACTCCCATGAAGCATTGAGAGTCTCAATATCTTACATTTACATTTACATTTATTCATTTGGCAGACGCTTTTATCCAAAGCGACTTACAAAAGAGGAAGAACATAAGCGAATCATCTTAAGGAGACAGTGGTACGAAAAGTGCCATACTACAAAGTTTCAGTATCATCACAATAGTATACAAAAACGATTTAAGTGCAACAAGAATTGTTAATACATTTAGAATTTTTTTTTTTTTTTTTTTTTTTTTTAGCGGCTGACTCTTGGAAAAGATGTGTTTTTAGCCGTTTCTTGAATATAGAGAGTGAGTCAGCTTCACGGATTGAGTTGGGGAGGTCATTCCACCAACGTGGTATGATAAAGCTGAAAGTCCGGAAAAGTGTTTTGGTGCCTCTTTGTTTTGGTACAACAAGGCGCCGCTCATTTGCCGACCGCAGGCTTCTGGTGGGAGTGTAGCTCTGCATAAATGTTTTTAGGTATGCTGGAGCAGACCCAGTGATTGTTCTGTATGCTAGCATCAGGGCCTTGAATTTAATACGTGCATGAACCGGCAGCCAGTGGAGAGAGACAAAGAGTGGTGTAACATGTGCTCTCTTTGGTTCATTAAAGACCAGATGTGCTGCTGCATTCTGGATCATTTGCAGAGGTCTAATAGCACATGCAGGAAGGCCTGCAAAGAGAGCATTACAGTAGTCCAGTCTAGTTATGACAAGTGACTGAACAAGCAGTTGTGTGGCATGTTCAGAGAGGAAAGGTCTTATCTTCCTGATATTGTAGAGTGTAAATCTACATGATCTTGCAGTCTTTGAGATGTGGTCTGTGAAATTTAGCTTGTCATCAATGGTTACCCCTAGATTTCTGACCGTTTTGGAAGGCAACACTGTAGTTGGACCCAGCTGCACAGTGATGTTGTGTTCAACATCAGGGTTGGCTGGAAAGACAAGGAGTTCAGTCTTGGCTGGGTTGAGTTGCAGGTGGTGTTCCTTCATCCAGGCTGAGATGTCAGCCAGACAGGCAGCGATTCGAGCGGTCACTGTGGTGTCGTTGGGCTGGAAAGACAATTAAAGTTGCGTATCATCAGCGTAGCAGTGGTAAGAGAAACCATGTGACTGGATGATGGCTCCTAATGACGTTGTGTATATGGAGAAGAAAAGTGGCCCAAGCACTGATCCCTGAGGTACCCCAGTAAGTAACTGATGTGGCTTGGATACCTCACCTCTCCAGGCTACCTTAAAAGACCTACCTGAGAGATAGGAATAGAACCAGTCAAGCACAGTTCCGGTGATGCCCAGTTTAGAGAGGGTGGAAAGTAGGATCTGATGGTTGACTGTGTCAAAGGCTGCAGAAAGGTCCAGCAGAATCAGAACGGATGATCTGGATTCAGCTTTCGCCAGTCTCAGCGAATCTGTGACAGACAGAAGGGCAGTCTCAGTGGAGTGACCACTTTTGAAGCCTGACTGATTGTCATCCAGCAGCTTGTTCTGTGAGAGATAGGCAGAGATCTGATTGAAAACTGCCCTTTCAAGTGTTTTTGCCATGAATGGGATGAGAGAGACTGGTCTGTAGTGTTCTATCTGTGTGGGGTTAAGTGCAGATTTTTTCAGCAGTGGGGTTACTCTAGCCTGCTTAAATGTAGTGGGAAAAGTGCCTTCAAGAAGATATGCGTTAATTATGTGTGTGAGTGCAGGTAGGATGGACGGAGAAATGGCCTGGAGAAGGTGTGATGGAATGGGGTCAAGAGAACAGGTGGTGGGGTGGTTGGAGAGGAGGAGTTTAGATACCTCAGTGTCAGTTAGAGGAGAGAACATAGAGAGAGAAGAGTTGCATACAGGAGTTGGGTGTTTGACAGGGTGTGGTGCTGTGAATGTATTGCTGATGGCTTTAACCTTATTAATAAAAAATGTGGCGAAAATCTTGCAGTAAACATAAAATATAGTACATTTACATGTATGCATTTGGCAGACGCTTTTATCCAAAGTGACTTACAGTGCACTTATTACAGGGACAATTCACCCAGAGCAACCTGGAGTTAAGTGCCTTGCTCAAGGACATAATGGTGGTGGCTGTGTAGATTGAACCAGTGACCTTCTGATTAACAGTTATGTGCTTTATCCCACTACGCCACCACCACTCCGTTTCTCAAAGAGAAATATATTTTGAATGATTATGTGTCAGGACTCTGGGATGATCTGGCTATAATCTGTGTGTTTGTATTTTTGTTTTGTGTCTGTTATTGACAATGCTTCTAGTGTTTTGTAGTTGAAAAACTCCTACAGTTATTTTAAAATGCAGTCTTGTACCTTTGTCTTTTTATATATTAATATGTGTTTTATTGTTTTTTTTTTTGTGCTGAAAATCAAGATCAGTAATGTTTTGCATCACCTTGTAGCTGGTTGGTTTTGTTCATATTTAGAACTCTCTTCATTTTCTCTATGGACAAAATTAATGGGAAAAAATACAACTGAAAATAAAGTGGGTGGTCACAGTTGCTCTCTATTTGGGAAAGGGCCTTCAGAACTCTTAAAATGCAACAAAACAAGGCACATTTTAAACTTTCGTTTACTTTGATTTGTGCTGGGGGTTTTTTCCTGGTGCGCTTGAGTGCATGTCTCAAAAACCTCACTAGCGTCTTCAGAGCTCCAAACTTTAATTTTCTTTATATTTAACTGCTCTAACTAGCAAATTTGTTCTCTGTTTTCTAATTCTCTCTCTCTTGCTCTTGTGTTTGTCCCCAGGAGTCATTACAGAGGCTGTTTATTGGGACGAGAGTCTGTGGAGAGCACACCCGATGGAGAGTTAACCAGTTGGAGGAAAGCCAGAGTGACTCAAACAGGTAGGTGCCAATCTTGTCCCATTCTGTCCTGCCTGCTGACATCCATTGCAGTAGAACAACTTTCTCTTCTTATTCCAAATGAATATAATTTGATTTGGGCACTCTAATGCTTGCTTTGCCACTTTGAAACTAATTACTTTGATGGAAAAGTGCTGTTGGAGCAAGATGCTCTAAAGTACAGTCTGGAGGTGTGATTTGACACTGTCCATTGGGATTAAGCAAATCCACTGAAGATGCAGGTTGTCGTGTTGAATACAGCTCATCTCCCTTGTTTTCAATTTATCCATTTGTACAGAAATATATAATTTTCTTTTACCACTTTTATTAATATTTGTACTGTAGTTGAGAGAGTACAGGAAACGATTGTGATAAGGGAGGGGAAGAGGATTGGGAAAATACACAAGCCTGGCTCAAATTTGGCTTAATGCATTGGCCAGTGGGCCCTAACCACAAGGCCAAATCTCTGACAAATGTATGATTTAGTTTTTTTCACTACAGTTTTCTCATGTTTTCTCAATAGAACAGGATTGTGTTAACATTAGAAACAAACAAAGTAATCAATAAACTTGTGTATTCCTTATGGCCCCAATATATTTGCCATCTGAAAGTCCTTACTGTTATTAATCATGCATTTTAATTTCAATTAAATCAGCAATGACAGTTGCATTGCCTTGATTTGTTTAGTACAGAGCTAATGTCCACAAGGGCAATTGTATTGATTTATTGTGTGTTCTATCTCCATACTCAAAGTATCACATACATGAAAGTTAACCAATGAGTTCAAACAGCACCTGAATTAGATAGTTAAAATTTTCACCACACAAGACTGTGTTTTTGTACCACTGATTTAAATATTTGTCAAAATATGGTCATCCATGTAGCCAAGTAATTACTGTGGTCAGACTAAATGTGGCATTTTAGTTAACGGTTTGTATCCGGCTTGGTGCCCAGAACGATTCTGCTGAGACATGCTGAAACAGATTGAGCAGGCCAGGTAGCCCATGACATCCTGTTAAAAATGCTCAGCATATCCAGTGGCCCTGCGGACATCAAGCCTCGCCAAACAGTTTCATGGCCCTCTGCTGCCCGCCTGTTAACTCATGCCAGGCCAGTGCTGGCCAACTCCAACATTGCCATGTAGGAGTGTGAGAAAAGACCCATATTAGTTTACCCACAGCCTGTTGTGTGGGAGCTGCAAGCAGGGTGAGGTCAGGCCTCGTGTGAGGCCTAAAGGGGGAAACTAGACCTGGTTTAGCTTGTCTCTAAACAGCCCTGGGCCCAAAGTAATGAGAACGGCCAGTGAGGTAGGCTGGACTATGTTTACTCAGGAATTTGTGGACTTTGGAATGAAGAAAGAGAGATAGAGTGAGAGAGAAAAAAAGAAAGAGAGTGAGCAAGACTTGGATCCTGACTGTGTTGGGTTGTGAAACATCCCCAAACTGGGATTGTGGTGAGGGCAGCTGGACTGCGGTAAAGAGGGAGAGAAAGAGAGTTGAGGCCCTGCACACATGTGGCTTTCACATCAGTGATCACTTTCTCTTTCTCTCATTCAAGCTCCTCCTCTCTCACCCTATCTCTCCTTAGAGGCCCTTCTCTGTTCTGCTGAACTCCCCTGACCTTGTGGTTTTAATCCCTTGCCACTCACACTGGCATGCTGCTACTCTTTGATATGATTCCAGGCCCAGGGGAAGAACTGTAGGGAACAGTATGTTAGGAATTAAATTAAACTTTCCGAATGTCTATATCATTAATGTAAGGAAATTATAATTAATTAGTCATGTTCAACAACCATTATAAGAAATATAAAGGACAAATAATTTGATTATTTGTCTTAATAAAATTCTCCACCATTAAACTCGTAATACAACGTCTCATTGTATCTGCTCACAATTTCTATTGTAAGAAATTAGCTTTAAATTACGTGTGTAATAAGGGAATTATGATTAATTCACTTATTGGAGTAATATTATTCTCATGACTTATTGAAAGTAATATCACAAATATGTTAAGCATAGCTTTAGGGCAGGATCTGCTACTATCGTAACCTCCATTCCCTTATGGAGGGAATGAGACGATGTAGTACACGAGGGGTCTCTACAGACTAGGGGTCTCTAGAGAGCCTCTGTTGTTTCTTATCTTTAAGAAAAATCCAATGATAAATGGTGAACAGAATTTGCATGCCCCTCCCCCGGACATACAGGTATAAAAGGAGGGAAGCGTGCATCTGTTCAGACAGGTTTTGAGCTGAGGAGCCGGGAGTAAGGTCCCAGCCATTTCAGCGGCTAGTACAATGTTGTGCCAAGAGGGACACAATGTCTCATTCCCTACATCAGGGAACAGAGGTTACGACAATAACCAAGACATTCCCCTTCTGTCACTCACTCGACGTTGTGTCGTGCCAGCTGCAGCATTTTCTCTCTCTATGCTTTCTATCCATAGAGTGTTAGATGCGGCTGGGGCCATCTAATCCTATCCTATTCTTCCAGGGGAAAAGACCCAATGGAGAACATATCCTGCCAAGCAGGGGAGGTTAACATGTGGCAAAGTATGTCACATGGGCTTACCAGCCACATATGGAAGTGGCATGGTGGTAGGTCCTGCCTCGATGGGGAGGTGCTCTGCAAACACAGTGACTGGGGGGCTGAGGGAACTCAGCCCAATGGAGGTGCGGGTCTGCCAACAGGGGGACCGTACTGAGGAAAATACATCACAGAAGATTATTGGAATAATCAGAACCTGTGGAGCACCTGTTCCAGTACAGGCAAATAGGTACCTGCCGTGGGTCTGGCTGCAAACTTCCTCAGCTGAATTTGAAGCCAGAGGGCTAGGGAGGAAGGACATCCAGGGTCGAGACTTGTGGACTCGACTGGGGGAGTAGAGCGCATGTCTCAGTGGAGGTGAAAGGCACTATGCACAAGCAATACACCCAGCCAGCTGTTCCGTATTACCAAATTCTATGTGTTCGGACCTGTCAAAACACGGGACAAGACCAGCTCAACCCGGAGATTGTAAAATCTCGTGAAGGTATTGGGTGTTGCCTAGCCTGCCGCTCTGCAGATGTCTGCTAGAGAGGTGCCATTGGCCAGTGCACACGAGGATGCCACACTCCTCATAGAGTGTGCTCAAACCCACAAGGAGGTGGGCACGGCATGGGTCTGGTGGCCAAAGCAATGCTGTCAACGGTCCAGTGGGCAAGCCTCTGTTTGGAGACAGCATTCCCTTTCCGCTGTCCACCAAAGCAGACAAAGAGCTGCTCAGAGTGTCTAAAGCTCTGCGTGTGATCCAAATAGGTGCGCAAGCATGCACCGAACTTAGCAATGCTAAGGCTGGGTCTGCCTCTTCCTGGGGCAGCCCTTGCAGGTTCACTACCTGATCGTGTCCGCTGTGGTGTTGAGGTTGCCCAGGACATGAGTGGCGAGCAGCGACCTCAGCCTCTGCTGACTCCAAAGGAGGAGATGGCGGGCAAGTTGTGACATGCAACGAGAGCACTCAAACGCTGCCTTGGTGATTTATATATGCTACTGTTGCTGTGTTTTCTGAGCGGAATTACATGTGCTTGCCAGCAAGAAATACAGCCAGCAACTCAAGGCAGTTGATGTGTAAACCTAGCCGAGGCCCTATCCAGGAGCCAGCGGCTGCATGCCCATTGCACACGGCGCCCCAGCCCGACTAGGAGGCATCTGTAGTAACTACAATGCTTCTGAACACCTGCTGTAGGGGGACTCCTGCCCGTAGAAAACAGAGTTCTGTCCTAGGGCTGAATAAGTGACAGCAGGTAGGGGTGAGGGTCACACGGTATGTGCCATGGCAGCGTGCCCATCGCGGGACTCGAGTCTGAAGCCAGTGCTGAAGCGGTCTCATATGCATCAGCCCGAGCTGCGTGACCATCGCTGAGGATGCCATATACCCCAGGAGCCTCTGAAATTGTTTTACTTGTGAGGCATGCTGTCGTTGAGACCGAGTCTAACTCCATGCCGATAAAAGAGATGCTCTGAACCGGGGAGAGCTTGGTCTTTTCCCAGATGACCCGAAGCCCTAAATGGCTGAGGTGACTGAGCACCAGGTCCCTGTGTGCACAAAGAAGCTGTTGAGAGTGTGCTAGGATTAGCCAATCATCGAGGTAGTTGAGTATGCGAATGCCCTTTCGTGAAGACTCCAGGGGACAGGGACAGACCGAAGGGGAGGACCTTGTACTGGTACACCTGGTCATCGAAAGCGAATGGTAGAAAGGGTCTATGACAGGGTAATATTGAGACGTGAAAGTATGCGTCCTTCAGGTCTAGTGCCACATCCAATCTTGATGCCGGACGCATGTCAGAATATGCTTCTGCATCAGCATCTTGAATGGGAGTCTGTGTAAGGCCCGGTTCAGAACTCGCAGGTCCAAGATTGTATTGTAAGATCTTACTTGTTCAAGTAACTGTCACTGCCACCAATATGGTGTCCTATTTCTTCTCAAAGCACATGTGTGTGCAATTTCATGTTCATGTATGCATCCATGTTTGTTTGCATGTGTGCAGCAGTGTGAGTGAGAATGCAAACCATGCCAAGTCAGGATGACAATACATATTTTGAGCTCACTTTCCTTACACTTCAATTTAATCGGATAATTCTCTCAAAGATTTTGATTAAATCAGAGTGTAAAAGGCTTCCTCTGAAATGTTTTCTGAGCTTTCTGGACTCTACATCGTATGGAACTTGAGGGCTGTGGGGCAAGGCTGCATGCCACGAGGGCCAGAGCATGGAGGATGAGGAGCTGATGAGGAAATGGAGCACTGAGAAGAAGATTTGGTTGTCCAAGTTGGTCTTTTAACCCATTCGGTTTGTCTTCTCAGAGGCATATGGTCAAAAGTCTCCTCTCCTTAAGATAATCAATTTGACTGAGATATGAAATACTACAAACAAAACAGAAATGGATGGTGTTGGTTCACTGCTGCCCATTACTCATTGGTGCCCATGTGAATTTGGTGTAGCACAATGCTCAGGTTTCTGCTCATATCCAGATAGCAATCAAAGGATTCCAAAGGGGGGAGGGGTTATTGATATTTCTAAGTATCATAATATTTTACCTCACAATACTATATAAAAGTTGTATTTGTTATGTATTTTGGGGAATAAAAAGATTGACCACCACTTAGAGAAAGTGTATGAGAAGACAAACATACAGCAGTATTAGATAAAATTATCAAACACTTGATAATATCTATTCGATCAAGATTTATTCTCAAAACAAATTAAGTATAACTTTTTAATTTCTAAGGATATCCATAAAGATCCTCCATAAAGCTAGAGTGGAAGGGTTTTTGTGTAATGATAAACATGCTGGAACCAAAGTGTTCTATTCCTTCACATGATTTAAAAAAAAAAAAAAAAAAAAAAAAAAAAAATTTTTATGGATGCTCCACACTGCTTTTATCACTCAACAATCGTGAAAAGCAGAAAGATCTGAAAAGCACTAAAGTCCAATGAATGTGAGTGAGATCACAATAGAACACAGTTTTGTGCAATATTATTATGGCCCAAATATTGATATAATATCGTATAACCAGATTCCTGCCGATTCCCTCTCATAAGATACAGTGCATGAAAACTTTAAAAGAAAAACTGCTCAAGCAATAGGTAATAAGTAGAATTGGAATTCATGAGTTCAACCCAGCAAGGGATATTTAGGTAATCTAGAGCGCTCTCTTACCGGAATATAGTATGATAAACTCGACCAAGATGAAGCAGCTCATAGAAGTAACTTATTAAATAACAGCAAATTACTTTGTCTTCCTATTGTCCTGCTGCTCCATGTATTAGTGAGTGTTTTATGTATCTTAGAGTAATGAGGAAGACAAGCCAGGCACCTGCACTATGTAATTAAACATATAAATTCTCCCCTTGCAGAATTATTTGTGGTCATGAGCTGATTTATATGGCTCTGTAAATTGCAACGTTGATCTTATTTTCTTTCCCTGAAAGGGCTTAAAAAAGGAACCCCATCCATTAGCCACCTTTGCCAGAATAAGCTTTACCAAAATTTACATGTTAGTTGTGTTCATTTTTATTTTTTTCTTGCCCTACTCCAAGCTCCTGTTAAATCTATCAGACATTTTTCCTTGGGGAAAGAAGGTAAATATTTATTTCTGGAGCAAAAATTAGTTTTATGCTCGTATAATCGGACTGATGGTGCTATCATTTTTGCAGTGGGTATTTGCATAACTTTAGATGTTCATAACTATTGTTCTAAGGGAGAGATACAGTGTACAATGGGGGAAACAAATCTTTTTTTTTTGAAAAGCACATATGCCAGACACAAAAGTTAGCCAGCAATATACAAGTAAGAAAAACAGCTCTCTGTTCATTTAATCGCAAAGCTTTCCACACACACGCAAATAACCCTTCCTTTGGAAGTTAGTCTCTTATATGTTATGTGAAGCAACCTACAGTGCATTCAGGGTATAATACATTTTATCAGTGGCCATGACCCTGCCATTGCTAGTAACATTCTCTACCAAATAAAAATCAATAACAATAATAATAATATATACAAACATTTTTTTTTTTTTCACATTTTGTTTGATAGAATTGTTTGAAAATAAACAGTAATGTTCAACTTTATAAGGAAGTGCAGACAAGTGTATAACCATTATGTTTTGAAAGAATATGACAGTACATTGCAGAGATTGTCCTACTATTAGCAACCAGGCAAACATGTAACCTCACTAGCAGTCATAGTCTTTTCTTTTTGTCAGCTCAAGCTTTCAGCTTGCCTTGTGTGTCTTTCACTGTTCACATAGGAGGGAATGCATCTTTTGAAGATTATTTACTCTTCATTTTATTATTTATTATTTCTGGTGGATTATAAATTTGATAAAACCTTAATGATATGGAGACGCTATGTGGTGTGGAGAGCACACTGCTAAGGGACCTTAACTCATAGTTGTGTTTATGTATATCTTAGCCCCTGTAGTGCATAGCACTTTTGATAAGCTGCAGTTTTCCATTCTTCTGCCGTTTCCCTCATCACTGCGGTCTCTCAATAACTATGGTTATGTTTAGTCTTCATTTCTTTTTGTTCCTCTTTGAAATGAAAGATTTATTCGGAGTTCTTCCAGCAATTTTAGCTCTGGCAGCTTTGTAAATATTTGGTCTAGATGTTTAATAAGTAGTAAATGATGA